>CAEGAG010241543.1:0-21131 GCA_903067065.1 Brachyrhaphis terrabensis | reverse complement strand
GTCATGTTTTGATTGTTGATTCTATGTTGCATGACTTTGTGTTTTTGTGTTTGTTATGATGTAAAGCACTTTGAAATGCCTTGCTGCTCAAATGTGCTATACAAATTTTATTTGATTGATTGATTGATTATATCTATCTATGTATGTAGGTAGATATCTATCTATAGATATATATATTATATCTATCTACATATATCTATGTATATATATCTATATCCATCTGTATGTCTATCTATATCTATATATCTATCTGTATATATATATCTAAGGATCTATATATAATATTAAGTAACATTAATTATTTAAGAGAGAACGAGAAATATTGCAAGCAATGCAGAATTTTCACTGGTGACATCACAGCGTTTCCCTGTTGGTGGTGTGACATCACTCCCCGACCAAATATCTTACTTTTTATACTTGTTTACATTCAAAATAGTCTATGATTCACTTGTTTTTATCTCATATATGATTATCTTTTGCAAACTTTTTTCAATATCTATATATTGGAAAATTTATTTTGCTTCTTTAATTGAACGAAAAGAGTGGGAATTTTTTAACATTTACTGCTTTTGTTGCCTGTCTTTGTTTGATCAATATATATATTGATGTGGGAACGGGTAACACTTTGCTAAGTTAATGCCGTAAGTAGAAATGATTAAACATATCATCATACAAAAATATCAGTTAATGAAAAAGAAAATGGCATTAACTGATAAAATTAATAAGCCAAATGAAATGAACTGGTTTTGTTTGTTACTGTAAAATAAATCTAGAAAAACAATCGTTATGTGTAGATAATTGATATTATCTAAATAGTAATCTAATAAAAATCAAATTTTTTGAAATTACTTAACTTTCTAGTTAAAATTACACAATTCAACCTTTATGTAGTTAATTTAAATATATATATCGATACACACGCACACACATACAGTATATATACATTTATCTATAGATACATATATCTATAGATACATATATCTATAGATATATATATATCTTATAGTAACGCTGTTTGATTTAGTAATATTTTATTTTATCGATTTTTTTATTACTAGATTAATCATAAGAATAATCCATAGAATACTCGATTACTAAAGTATGAGTTTACAGCAGTAACTTTTTGCTCGTTAGTTTTGGTTTCTAAAAGTGTTTTCTAGTTTAGGTGTCAGAAATTGACCTGAATCTGTCCGTAAACGTCCTGATTATTCCTGGGATGCAGCTGTTTTCTCCGTGTGAGTTTCTGGGAACATGCGACATGAAAAACACAACAATCCTGAGAAAAGCTGCATGCAGCCGCCTCTCAAAAGCAGGGAGAAAGTGTGGCGGCGCTGGGAGCGGCGACGGGCCTCGTTCCCACCTGATCCCCCTGCAGGGAGGAAGAGGACACTAAACCAGTTGGAAACTGGGCAGAAAGGCGATTCCACTGGGGGGAACGAGGATATTTAGCAGTGGGAGGAGAAAATCAGTGAAGCTGAAACTCTTTGGAAGAATTCATTCAGCTGCTCCTTTAATTTAAAGCCATGGTGTCGTTTTTCCTATTATATTCTCCTTTTTTAAAACGTTTTTAAGGTCAAACTGATGATTAGAGATCTACTATATGACCATTTAATGAATCAGAAACCTCCAGTCAGAAAGTTTGGTTGTGAATTAATCACAGATCACTGAACCTCTTGTTATATTAGCATATTTTTCAAACGGTTCGTTCCATTCAGTGAAAATGGAACAAATATTGCAACTTTGGTTCTAAATCAAACCGAATCTATCGGAAAACCAGATGGGAAAACATCTTAAATTTTTGCTTTCACCAGGTTATGCCAGTCAAATTTGCACACCAGATGCGTCTCCTTTACAAATGTGCGCAAAACTTTGTTGATGTTCCATTAATGCAAAAAAACCAAAACAAAACACAATTTTGTAATTGCAGTAAAAAAAAAAAAACACCAGTAAATAAAAAAACAACTAAATTAAAATCCAATGTGAATAAGCTTGTCCAAACTATAAGTTGTAGAGTTTTTGGTGTCTTAAACAAGAAACCTTCAACATTTGTAGTTCTCATACGAATGCTTAAAGTGTACATATTATGCAAAATTCTAAATTTTCACGTTTTTGTTCTTCCATTGTTTCTTCCATTTCCTAAAAACAACTGCACACCTGTTTTTTTGGCAATAAGTTTATGTTTTTTGGTGTCTGGAAAGTGAGCACAAGCATGTTTGGTCAGCCAGTTTTACAGCATGGCTGCTGGAGAAAACAAGTGTTTTGCTGTTGACTTACCATCCAGAAACCACTCGCTGCATTCTTGTTGGTTGTGCAGGAAGCTCCACTTGTGCCTTTCGAAGACGTTAGGTTGTATAATCGCTCATCTGTTTGCAGCCATTTTCATGTGCGAGTGTAAACGTTGAGTTTTGGGGGCGTGGCCAACAGCAGCTTATTTGGATTTAAAATGAATTGAGCCCCTAAAAGAGCTAAAATCTCATTGTCAAAAAATGATTTTGTGTAAAAAAATGAATGACCATGTTTTGTATAGGCCACAGATCTATCCTAACCTGTTCAAGGAACACTGATGTGTGTATTTTATGTCCAGCTGAACAGACCCTGCAGAGAAAGTGTTAGTAAGCGCTCACTGTGTTCCTGTTTTCGTGCAGAAGGTCTCAGGGGTGTGAATGTGGTCAGTGTGTTTTCTTTACAGCCTCCAAAGCTCCCCAGGCTCAGCCGTAAAGCGGCAGCAGAGGATTTTATGGCTTTTACGGCTTTCAGTCACTAAAACTGTAATGGATGCTGTTAGAGCAGACAGACACGCCCCTCACACAAACAGGCTGGACGTTTAAAAGATTATTTCCTTTTTAAACTGTTAAACTTTGATCTGAATTTTATTTAGAAGTGAGCAAAATTCAGGTTTTTCTGTATCATTTTAAGGTTGAAGGAGAATCTTTTATGTCCCGGTTGAATTATATATTCTGGGCAAAAATAAGCAGGAAGTCAAACTGATGCCTTCAAGAGTAAATAAACAGCTACAAGATTAAATTCAGAGCAGTTTAGAACCTAAACATCATAGTTTAGACTGCTTTAATCTCACAAAAACTACATTTACATTATGACTGGGATATGTGGACTTAAAATGTTTATAGCAATATTTTCCGGTACTACTTTGAAAATGCTAAAAATGATTTATTGCTTATTTTTTAGGTAACTCAATGGCTGCAACTGTGTGTAACAATAACAAATTTTGCTGGATAGTAAATTGCCCCAGAAATTATTGCAATAAATGATAACATTGTCATTTTGAGACAATTTTCAACTAATATAATAATAACAGTGACATGTTAATGCAAGTATTCCCACTCAAAGACGAAAAATAAAACTAATTTAAGTCAGTAATATTGTTGAAAAAGTATTGGAAGATTATTTAAATTACATCAGAAAAAAGTGAAATAATCTGCCAGTGGAACTCGAACGGAGTTGCTAGGCGACGGGCTGAATTGGCTGTGGTTGCTAGGTAACGGCGCAGTGCCAGTTGATTGTGATATGAGTAGAATATTCTACCAGTGAACTAGCACTTTTTCATCAATATTAAGGAAACATTTACATTAAAAAATCTCATATATCGCTGAAAAGTTGCTGGTAAGTTAGTTTAGTCCTATTGACTAGAAACTAGGCCACAAATACTTGGTAAGACTCTGAGTTTTTGAAGTACAGAGATAAACAACAAGGTGAAATCATTTATATCCCATCAGTAAAGTATATAAAAGTTTCCTTTACTGAAACGTTTCTTTCCTTTCTGGAACGTGTCTTAAGCCTCGTTGGATCCCTTCAGCTTCAGATTGACGATGTAAAACGTTTGTGAGACGAATAAAGCTGTCTGAGGATCCGGCAGTAAATACCTGACCTGTTCATTGTGTGGGATGAACACGTGTTCGCCCCGCTGACCGTGACATTCCCATCTCTGTGCGTCTTTATCGCCTCCTCCTACTCATATCGTCTGATTATTTCTCAGCTAAACATAAACGTTGGAGCTGCAGAGACGATTATCTCCATGGGAAAGGAAGATTCCAGCTCTGAGGATTGGGTTTTGGAAAAACAGGTGAAAATCTCCACTAAATCACCTCTGAGTGTTTTGAAGTCTTCATCAGAGATGTTTTTTCTCCAGAATGTGAATAAAATGTAACTTGGTTGACTCCAGGATCCATGTTTGCGCATATTGATTGGGCGACATTAAAGGAACAGAAACACAATGCCTGTTAAACAGCTGATAGCATGAAACACAAACAGCTCGGTGATAGCATTGTGAAGAGAAACCGCACTGATTATTGATCAGCTCAAATATTTGAACAACCTCTCAGTAAGAGAAAGACAAGGTGGGATATTTTCTACAAGAGGTCAGAAGAAAGTGGAAAAATAAATGGAAAGAGCGAAATTAAAGAGAAACATACGACAACGTAACTAGATAGAAAAAAGTATGTTTCAAACAAAAATCTCATGTTTGAGATTAATCTAAAAAGGTTTCTAGAAAAAGTGGAAAGTCTTTGATTTTTCAAACTAAAAAAATACTTGTTTCTAGAAAATTTCTTAGATTAATTCAATTTCAATCTAATTCGATTTTTCAAATTTGAGTTTTTTTGCAGAAATGTACTCCTTTTATGACCCTACTACGCCGTCGTAGAAACATTATATTTTAAAGCAAAATGCATAAAAATCTTGAAATTATTCAACAATTAGCCTTTGAAATGAAGCTGCTAAAAGTTATTTTAGTTAGTTAAAAAAGTCTAAATTTGGAGACACAAAGTCAAAATTCTGAATCTTTTTTCAGAATTCTGACTTTTTGTCTCCAAATTCTGATTATTTTTTTTTAACTAACAATTGCAACTTGAATTTTGACTTTCATCTCAGAATTCTGAAGATTTTCTCTGAAATTTGAAAAAAGTCAGTATTCTTTTTTTTTTTTTGGCCCTAATCCTCTTCCGTACTTTCCTGAATGTTTTCTAAATGTTAGTTCTGTCTGACATCGTACAGGTTATCAATCTGGCGTCTCCTTTAAATGTCTCTGTATTCCTGTCGTTCCTGTGATTAGCGACGGAGCGTATGGGATCTTAAGATGGAGGGACACTCCACTCCTCTGGTTGCTTTGTCGTTTCTCACGCTGCGACCGCTGGAGCTGACGCTGCGGACGTGCAGTGAGCCCAAACACAGGATTCCTCCTTGTTTCTATCTTTTCTTTTCATTGAGTTGAGCAGCGCCTCCTCCACATTCCTCAGGCTGTCTGGACTGAGGAGGAGACATTCCTCAGACTTTTGTTGGGCTCAGCAGGCCCCCTTACCCAGAACTGAAGAGGTAGTAAAGGTAATGAAAATATATTTTGCATTGTTTCCTTTTGTTCGTTTGGCTAAATGCTTATGTGGAGATCATATAATTAGGCCCCAATTTCCATTTGTCTGGTGTAAAAGTGGCACATTAGTTAACAAGAAATTTGATTAAATATAATGGATAGTATGAGTATTTAAGATACTCAGAATCATGTTTAGTCTTTCAATTAACCAATAGTTCTCTGGTGTTTATTTAAATTTAGCTTGTCCAATTATAGCTCTGGTTATTTTTGTTCACCAAGCCTAGCTTATCTTACCTTATCTTAGTCAACTTAGCATAGCTTAGCAGCTGCTGCCTATCTTATTTTAATGAAGTTCATCCCAGTTATGCTAGCCTTTGTTAAGGCTATGCTAGCCTAAACAGAGGCTATGCTAAACTAAGCTTTCATTCTAGCTGAGTTTAGCTTAGCTTATTTTTATTATACTTTGCTTCAGTTTACCTTGTAAAATCCTGCGGCCTTTCTTATTCTAATGAAGTTCACCTTAGCTAACTTTTATGCTAGTCTCTGCTAAGCTACATTAGTTTATATTAATTCAGACTTATTTCATCCTTGCTTATTTTAGCTTAGCTTATAGCTTTACTTTCCTTAGAACCATTGTAGATTAATTTTATTTTGACATAAAGCAACCAAACAATAAATCTATCAATCTGTGACAAGGTCAGAATCGCCCAAAAATAAAATTAATCATCTTGCGCAACATCGAATAAATGTCATTCATTTTCAGTATCAGCTAATATAAAACATAAGAGGAAACATTTTAATCTGTTTTAGTGTTAGAAGGATGTTTTCCTTGATCAATAATATAAAATCCTCTCCTCGCATCTATTTTTTGTTGTTTTCCTTCATCGTTTGCTTTATAAATCTTCTCTTTCTCTCTTTTCTACCCTGGATCTTGATATTTATTCATCTCGCTCATTGAAAACCATTTTTTCCAGTTGTAACTCATCTCTCCAACAAATTTCAGATCAAAGTGTAAAAACCTCTTGCCTTCTCCTTTTCTCTAATCTCAGCTTTCTCTGGAAGGAGATGAGGATCATGTGAATGAGCACAAGTTTTACTTCAGGGCCAGAAAGATGAATCAGATGCTCCTGCTGAGGATAAAAGGCAGAGTGTAATTTATTCATTTACAGGGCCAACAGCCACTGGGATCAGTTAGCTAAGGTGTGAAATAAAGCTGAAATCTGCTGAGTTATTTGGTGGGAACTGACTGATGGGTTTACGGCTTCACCTTCGGGGAGGATTTTATACAACAAAGCGAGAAACTGGTTGTACGAGAGAGTTAACTTTTCATCTGACCACAACTCCTTTCCTCTACCGTTCGCCTTCAGGGAAGGATTTATCACATGATGCTCGTACCTGCAAGGTATGTGTTTGCTGTTAGTTTAGGTGACAGCGTGTGGTTGTGTGTAGAGGTCAAAGGTTCAGCAGAGATCCTGAGAGAATCCATTTAGTTGGCCGTATAATTGCACAAATTGTATTTCAAAAAATAAATTTGCTTAGTGGAAACACACCAATTAAAAAAAATAAAGTCACGTTTTTTAATAGAAAGTTTTTGCGCTAGCTACAAAGAGAAAGTATTTCACAGTAGCCACGTGATCAACAACCAGACGTTACTACTGATGGAAACAACGAAGAAGATGACAGGAAGTGGTAGGAGGATGATGGTGCGGCATGTTTTTAATGATTCATCGTGTGAACAGATTTATTCACATTTGATTTTAATTGTCTTTCGTATTTAACAGAAACAACTCAATTGTGAAATTGTGATTTTTTTTTTTTTTTTTACATTTGTGGAATACTGAAAAAGTTTGGACACAGATAAAGACTGCAGAAACACTGGAAGAATATGTGGAGAGAGATGGCATCACTTTTTTTCCCTGTCTATGGCTTTGAAAAGCAGAAGTGGAGCCTCCTGCTCAATCAACAAGAATCCAGCAAGTGTTTTCAGTCAACAACAAAACACTTGTCTTTTCTAGCAGCCACTGTACAGTCCATACAGCAGTAAAATCAGCTGATTAAAATGTGCTGGAGCTCAGTTTGGGTTGCTAGGTAACAGAGCAGTGTCTGTTGAATTTGAGATTTTTGAAACAGCTTGTTTATTTGTAGAACTTATTGCTCTAAAAACAGCTAGGTGTTTTTTAAGTGCTTGGGTTGTTTTCAGAAGCAGCTGAGACCCAAATGGAAGAATGAAAACGTTCAAAATGTGAATGTTGCATAACAGATCCCCTTTAACTATAAAGAAAAAACTAGTACACAATAGTTCAGGTACAAAAGAGTTGGTTTACAGGCAAAAAAACGCAGGCAAGACAGAACAAAATGGCAGAAGCTGTCTTTACTTTATAACCGCAGTATTTAAAAAAGAGAATAGAAGCTTTTATAATAAACAACAGAGTGCTCTTGGTTGTTTTAAGATCCGTTCTTTAGTCTCTCCACATGCCTGCAGGGCTCAGTGTTGAAAATTCAAATTTCATCAAGCCATTTTCCAAACAACATAAACTTCATCACAGATGACTGATCTCTCCTTTATATTCATGTTCAGCTCAAACCGCCAGCATCAAAACGTCTTCCTCTGGGATTTCTGTTGTAACCTCCAGCCATGACGCTCCTCAGTATCTCCTCTGCACTGTTTGAACTGCTCATGTTACTTTAAAGCACTAACAGAGGTAAAAACACTTCGTTATGCCGGCCGTCTGAGCTCCATGTTCAGAAACTCCGACTCCTATAGCTGCTCAATCTGCTCCTGTTGCACTATGAAGCAGATTTTCCGAAGTTTATACTTTAAAAAAAGAATTTCTGAACGCTGTGTTTTTTTTTTTCCTAAACAAATGTACAATTGTGTAATCGGCTTCTTATGATTCAAAGTAATTATAGTGGTTAACCTCATGCTTAAAACCACAGAGAAGTTTAATGGAGCTGATTGCTACATTCCTTGTCAGAAAGAATAACAATGTCCAAATGTCTGTTGCTTTCCAAACATATTCCCACATTCAAATTTACGCAAAAAAAGATTTCAACAACAAGAATCAGATTTAGAATCAGAATCAGCTTTACAGGCCACAACAAATGTGACTCAGTTTTACCAGGCTAACTTTTATTAGCATTAGAAAGAGAAACATATCTTTGTATTTTATTAACTTCAACATAAAAGCAGCATATTTGTTAGAATATGTTCTCATCTGTGTGTGTATGACTTGTTTAATAAAGCACAAACCATCAGCAGGTTTTCAGAAGTAGTTCCTGCTGCTATGTGGCGGCCATGTTGGATTTTTATTTGTTTTTTGGGGGGGTTCAGCTTCCACAATATTTACATAAATACTCAAAACATAATTTAGTAAAAAATAGTTTGGAAGAAATTTGATTAATAAGATATCAAATTTAATAAATTTAATGAACAGTAGGAGATTCTAAGATACTCAAAATTAACCAATAGCAACAACTAGTTGAGTAACTTATGGTTTCCTAGCAACAACTTGTTGAGTAACTTATGGTTTCCTAGCAACAACTTGTTGAGTAACTTATGGTTTCCTAGCAACTGGCGCAGTTTCACCTCTGTCCTTAATAACTGCTTAAAAATAAGAAAAACAAGAGAAAACTGTGGATATAACAGAAAAGTCACGCCATCAGTTTAGTAACATTTCAGATACTTAAAACAAAAAAACCCCTAATCAATATAATTGCCGATATCGACTGATATGGAACACACATCTTGTTTTTTCAGCCGTATTGTTCAGTTATTCAGTTTAAATATTTCTACACTGAATAAGGAACAAACTTACAAATATTTATATTCTTTTGACTGTCCTTCATTGTAAAAGAGTTTATTTTATTTGTATGTTCAAACCAACTTCATCAGATTATTATTATTTTTCTCAAGTTATTGAATTTCCATCTCATCTCTGCTCTTGTTTTTGTTCTGCCGGAGTGAAAGTTTACGTTTGCCCACAAAACCAGGCTCAAACAGCGTCTGGTTCTTTTGTGACCTTATCAACAATCATAAACGGCCGTCACAATCAGCGGTGGAAATACTGATGCCGGCTGCCATGTTTGGACATTAAAATAACTTTAAAAAAAGGAACCACTGGGTTTGTGTTGACGGATAATATCTTTAAAACTTCCAACAATCCCAGGCCCCAATTTCTCCTCCCCCGTTCTTTCTCTCTCTTTCTATACTTTCTCCTCAACAGCAGCTTATCCATGCAAACAAGGCCGAATAATGCACACAGAAGGGATCACAGACCCTCGCTCCCCCCTTTCACCTCCCACTCAACCCCCTGGATCTCTTCATCCAAAGACCTGAAACCGATCCGGCACGACGCAGAGCTGCAGGGATCACAAAGGCAACCAGGCGATGAAGAGGAGGAGCGGTGCTGGATAATTACAGATGAAGACAACAACCACTAAGATGCAGATTAGTTTGGAAGGAGGAAACAAAGACGAAACAACGTTGAGGGATAGAAAGAACTGATATAAAGGTTTATATATTTGTAGGGTCCGCATTTACTGCATCGTTTATCATTTATCAAGATAAATTTCTAAATATGACAAGAATTCAGATTTATGATTGTCACAATAAATTCCAATTAATGATGCTTCAAACCCCCCAAAACTGTTCAAAAAGTTTTTTTTACTGTTTTTTCTGTTGATTGTTCACTTAACAGTATCAATAAATACTAATAAATTTAACAACATGATTAAATGCAGTTAATTATAATTATATAAATCACATTCCTTTAAGTGGCTGGTGTCCTAAAGAAGCATATTACAAATGGGAATGTTTTTCTAGAGCAGTATTTGTGTTTGTGGGACTATAATTGCTGTGACACACATTCACACAATTACAGTTACCTAAAAAAATAAGTAATAGTTCTTATAGTTCTCACACTATTACCATATCATTTATCATTTACCACAGAACATGGTTATAAAACTTTAAATCCATTTTGCCCATTTTAATATTTTAATACAAACATTTACAGAGAATCATATTTATATAATTATAGACAGAAGGGATCACAGACCCCTGTTCTATTAGTTCTGATAGTTTTCCCTAAACTTGTGATACATGAACAGTTTTTTATTTACTTTAAAATGCTAAGCTAAATTTGTACCTCCTTTACTTAAAAACAGAATAAAAATAGATTTTTAGTTTGACATAAAAGAAGAAAATGCACTATTCAGTTTTAGAGGTTTCTCTTTTTTCAGTCTGTGGGTTTATCCTTGATAATCTCATGTAATCTCTCTAAAAGATTAACAAAGAGAAACCACAAGGAAATAAAGAGTTAAATTAACTGTTAAAGCTTGCAGACCCCCATGAGAGAACAAGAAAAAGATGAGAAAGGGAGGATGGAAACCCAACAGAAGGGTAAAAAAAAATGAAAGAAAAGTAAAATAAACGAGAAAGACTTTTACAGTTCACAGTAAAGTGTTAGCAGACCCTAAAACCAGATGTTTTTGGCAATAAGTTAATGTTGTTTGGTGACTGGAAAACGAGTCGTTTCAAAAACAAATCAGCAGGCGCTGCTCCGTTACCTAGCAACTCCAAGGAAGCCTAGCCCGTTACCTAGCAACCCAAGATGACCTCTAGCACCTGGTTTATGCTGAAGACACATATGACTGACATTAAATCTGTATGTTTGGACTGAACTGATTCTACAGTTCTGTATATTAATTGGGTTAATTTAAGTTTTAAAGTGCCTGAAAAAACATTTTGTTTGTGAACTGCTGCCATAAAAATAAATGTAATTTCACTAAATTCTTGTCAGAAAGTTGAGCGACAGTTAGCTCAAGTTATTTCAATCAAAGCTATGCTAACTTTATTTCTGTTGAAGCTCAGGATTTGTATTGTTTTTAGGCTTAAACTGGTCTGACTGTTTCTTGTAATTTTGTTCATTTATAGGTTGATTTGAACATAAAATTAATTGCAAACTGTGCTAAGACAAACTTACAAAATTAAGTTTGTAAGTTTGTCTTAGAAATTTAAAGAGCACACTTTCTTTTAAAAGAGCACTGAAATCTTAGTTTTATTAAATTCTATTGTCTTAAATCAAGGTTTATGTGTGTAGTTTGTTTAATGACTAATTTTGTGATATTAAATTTTCATATCATAAAATGTCATTTTAATATCATACCAGTTTGATGGAAGGTAGATTAGTGACCACTTCAGTGGAAACTAAAGGGGATCCTAATAAAAAAAACAAATAAACATCTGCCAAGGGATTACTGATGGAAATTAGCTTGTTTTAGCTAACTGCCACACATTTACATTATAAATGTGATTAACGTGCACTATCCTGACAAATAAATAAAAAAACATCCCTGAAATTGGTTTTATTCTTTATAAAATCTCTAGTTGCAGCTGAAAGTGGTTCTCTTTAATATAGCAACAGTAGCTAACCAACCAGCCCACTAGTTAGCTCGCTAATTAGCAAGCTAGTTAGCTGCCTAGCTACTTAGCTAGCTACAGCTGTGAATCCTGAGAGAAAACACCTACCTATTGTGTGTATTTCTGCGTGTCTCTGCGCACATGTCCGTCTCTTACTTGTCCCCATAATGTCTGGCAGGACAGGAAGCAGCACAATGCCAGGCAGGTCCTGAGGAAAAACTGGATCAGAACCACACACACGGGTCTTATTAGACACAAACAAGAGAATGCACACTAAATAACTACAGCACACAGAAATATCTTTGTGGTGACTGCTAGACTCATGAAACAATAAACAAAACTAATCAAAAAATAAAGTGAAAAAAATAACTGTCAGGTCAACCTCTTTTGCACAGCATTTTGACTTATTTTAATTGTTTTCTGCCAAAATTCAATAAAAAGATGATTATTTTCTGCCTTGTTTCAAGAGGACAAATGAAGAAATCCTTTTACTTGAAAAAGAAAAAAGAATCACCTTTGATTGTTAATGAGGCAGAGAGTAATGAACCAGTTTCAGAGAGGACAAAGAGTTAAAGACTGAAAAGAAAATACCAACAAAGAGGAAGAAGAGGAAATGTGTACGGCGCTGATCCCGGATGATCTCCTGTCATCCTAAAAACACAAACAGAACGAAGCTGAAGATCTGTCCCCCGAGGGACGACGGGAATAAAGAGTTAATCCGTCTATTACAGCTCAAACATCCTGGGAAGTCAAAGAGCATCTGAGTATCTGCAGAAACAAGCAGAATCTGGTCCAGACACAAAGCATGGAGTCTGTTTATGGAGGAGAGTTAAAGAAAAACACCTGAAAAGGTGATTCAAGTTCAGCTATGAAACTTTCCTGGATTCTGAAGCTGCAAGAGCCAAAAGAGTATATAAAAGATTATCCAAATATAAAAGATTATCCAAATTACTTAAAAAACTAAACTTTAAAATCCTCATGATAATAATTTAAAACATGCAACCCAAATAAAAATAAAATAAAAAAATCACCAGGGGGTGATTAATTCCCCAGGGGGAATTATTGATTCCACCCTGGGGATCAATAAAGTATCTATCTATCTAGTATTAATCAAATACTTTGTACCCTCACTGAAAAAAAGAAAACTGAGCTCCATCCTAAAAAAAAAAGTTGAGTTAATTTCTTACATGTAGCTGGCCTAAGTTTGTCAAACTTACTTTATTTTAATTTGTTAACATGTCAATTAATTAATATTTAGACACATTTAATATGATTTCTTATAAGCCCAATTTTAAGGCGATAAATTATCAGGTAAAATTTCTTTTAAATCATATTTGATATATTTAAATTTTTTATAACAACTGAATGTGATATAGTTAGATGATTATGTTATGAAATGGCACTATGCGGCGCTAACGACACAATACTGGCCCTTTAAATCAAAGAGGTCCAAGATTTGAGCCCTGTGGAACTCCGTAACCAATAAGGTTTAAAAAAGTAACCAACAAAACTGAAACGGTTCAACCAGTTAGCCTGAACGAATGATTTTTGCTAACAAAGCGCCACTGTTCAGCAAAATTTGCTTGTGAACGAAGTGTGTGAACTCCTTTCATAACAGCTCAGACTCTCTGCTTTAATGACTTTGTTTTGTGTCTTCTGTTAATGCAGTTTCCTCATCAGGGAGAGACAAAGGCCCTCCAGGGACGCCGAGAAGTCCAAAAAGAGGACAAGTTGAATCCTGACTGCTGAAANAAATCCTTGTTGAGCTAAAAGAAGAGAAGCGGAAACCAGGAAAACTGAGACATTTCTCTGAGACACAACCAGAGCCTCTTTTCATTCAGACAAAGACAAAAAGAAACACTTTGCATCCCATGGAAGTTACAATCCAATAAGTGCTAATGAGGCATCATTTGAATCCCAAAGGAGCTGGGAGATAGTGGTGCGTTGAGGTGAAGAGTGAGAGTTGATTCCCAGAGATGGAGAGGGTGAAAGACAAGCCGACCCCCCGAGGGTCGGAGCGATTTCTCTCCCCCACATCCTCTCTGTTCGCTTCCCTTTTCAGCTGCTTCCCTGCCTCCATCAGATCCATTCTGAGTTAATCCAACAAACGCAGGATGAGAAACAGGCTCATTAGCACCAGGTCCGCCCGTCAATGCGGTCCGAACGGAAACGTTTTCCTGCATAAACTAAAACTTCAGCGCCATTAATGAACAGGTTGTTCTCTAAGGTTTCCAAACAAAAAACTGGATTTGCACTGCAAAAATACAAAATTTTACCAAGTACTTTTGGTCAAGTTTCTAGTGGAAACATCTTAGTACACCTGAAACAAGACAAAACTAACTTACTAATAAGTTAGTTTTGCTTTATTTTAATTCTTTCCACAAGAATTTAGACAAAAAAATACATGGTATTTTTTCAGTGCAATGGACTGATTGGATCCAGTTTTACTTTTATTTAAAATAAAACTGGTTAAAATCCAGAAAAACCAGCAGATCTCAGTCTCCTCTTTGAATTTTTTTCTGCTTCGATGAAATACCTCTTTTATTTCCGTTTAGCAGGTTCTTTGCTTCAGACAACATTTCAAATGTCAAAGCTGATAAAATCCTGATTTATCGTCTCTGCATTCATTGTGTTTTTCACACCTATAAATCACTGAGCGAGGAACGAATGTCTCAAACATTTTCTCACAGCGCAGCTTGGAGACGTCAGTTTGAATCGGCCTGAAGGCGTTTTCAGCTTTTCTAAACATGAGCTTCAGATGTGAAGGTGAGGGAATTAAAAAGTATCTGTGTGGAAATGTTTTCAAGAACAATGGCTGACGCCTCCGGGTGAATGGTTTTATCCAAACTGTATGTCTCTCACTGTATTCATAACATTAACGGAGGGGGAGAAAAAACTTACAGCAACAAAGTGAAATCCAGAGAGGTTTCAGGTTAAATTGCAAAAAACAAGAAACAATGATCAGTGGAGAACAGACGTAGTGCCGGATATAAAAAATAAACTTTCTCCAGCATAATTACATCATCTGAAAGACCAACTTACTGCTAATATGGACATACAGATATAAAGTTGTGTTTCGCTGCCAAACGAGTGATATAAGATGCAATATTCCCTACATAGAAATCTTATTAAAGTGACCCGAGAACAGAGCTCTGAGGAACCCCAGGTTTAATTTATGTTCGCTCAGATCAGAATTTATCAAAGGACCAAAGTATTTGGACCATTTTAGCCCAAAACCAGAGAAAATCACTCCCTTTACCAGCTGATACACCCATAATCTCAACTGTGTGTTTGAGTGACCCAAAAATGGAGCCTTGAGGAACCCCGCATTTGATTTTTATTTGCTCTGACCAGAAATTACCAAATGACCAAAGTTTTTGGACCAAATTAGCCCAAAGTCAGAAAACATCACTCACTTTTCCAGCTGATAAATCAAGAGTCTCAACTGTGTGTTTGAGTGACTCAAAAATGGAGCCTTGAGGAACCCCACATTTGATTTTTGTTCACTCAGATCAATTTACCGAAGTATTTGGACCAAATCAGCCCAATACCAGGGAATATCACTCATATTTCCAGCTGACTAGTCAACAACCTCAATTGTGTTTTTAGTAACCCAAGAATGGAGCCAAGAGGAACACCACATTTGATTTTGGTTTGCTTAGACCAAAAATGACCAAATGACCAAAGTATTCGGAAGAATTTAGTTCACCACCAGATAATTTCACTCCCTTTTCAATTCATGAATTGATGATCTCAACTGGGTGTTTGGGTTTTAATTATGCTTTTTTGAATATGGGGATAATTTGATGAGAAAAATGCTTTATGAATCTAAGTTTACAACCTGCATTACACCTTTTAAATAATAATAAAAACTGTGCAGATCTTTATCCTACCACACTATTTGATTGACTATCGGCTGATGCTCCAAGCTGCAAACGTTACATCTCTGCATTAATCAGCAGCAGGAACGGCGGGGCGGGTCACTCTAAGGAAAGCAGCCTAATAACAATGTCCATTGAAGGGCCGTGCTCCCGTTTCCCCTGGGAACATTACCAGGCCTTCCTGCTATACAGCAGCTCCCCACAATGGGCTGCTGCTTCAGACCAAATGGGGAAAGATAAACGTGTGGACCACTGTAGACAGAAAATAAGAAAGAGTAAAATTTCACCAAAAAGTTAGGAAATTTCTGAGCTCCCAATGTCAAAAATTTGCTAAAAAGAAAAAATCTGTAAATTTGAAATTAAGCTAATCAATTTTCTAGAAAAATATCCGAGTTCCACAAGTGGAAAACTTTTGACTTCCAGAAATTTTCTGAGTTTGAAAAGTTATAAATGTTTGACTTTTCAGAAATATCCAAGTTGATTGGAAAATTTCTGACAATCTCAAAATTTTGCATTTTTTGTAGCAATTCTTTTTCTTTCAAATTTCCCAGTTTTTTTCTAGAAAATTTTCAAATTTTCAAAATCAAAATTTTAAGGGTTTTTTGTAGAATCCTTCTGAGTTTAGTCTAAAACTATTTGATGCTTTTTAAACAAATTTTCAGCTTTTCAAACTCAGAAATCTTCTCATAATTTCAACTAGCTAGTTAGATAGCTGTTTTTAGATTAATCTTTCTAGAAAACTTTTGACTTTTAAACTCAGAAATTTACTTTTTTGTGCAAGAAAATTTCAGAGTCTTTTGGTGGAAAATTGCTGCACCTTTATTTTTCTTCCCATCTTGAAAGGCTCTAATGCGCTGTTGTTTATTCTCTTAATAATAATTTCTGCGTGTTTTTACAGAGTTTAGAAGGTAGAATCTGTTTGAAGTTAAGTTTGCATATCTGTTTCTTTGCTCCACCTGTAGGATGTGTGAAATGATCATGAAGAAGAAGTATGAACGGATCCGATTTCAGGTGCAGACCTGAGTTATTTCTCGCTTTATCTATGCACACACACACACACCCCCACACACACACACACACACAAACACGCAGCTCCACTGCCTCGAAGCAGTCCAAAGCACATTTTTCCTGCAACTTCAAGGACATCAGAAGTGTCAAAAGTTAAAAACCTGCCGGAGGTAAACTGCTCGTTTGAAGCAGACACAGGAGGAAATCACACACACACCTGACTGAGAAACAAAAATACTTTTAAGGAGAAAGAAACCCGAACTGAGAGCTGCTGCCCCTTCACCTCTGCTGGCTACAATAAATGTTATGACAAGTGAGGACAAAAGGAGCCGTCGCCGCTTCAATCTGGGAGAAAAAAATTTTTGATTGTCATTGATAACATGAGAGTGAAGGGGAGTCGCTGCAAAAATATGATTACAGATGGTTCATATTGTAGCATCGAGTAAAAAGATTTCAGTTCTGATTTAGAGGAGTCAATGTTTTCTGTAATTTTTCAGGTTTTTCAGGTTCACGCCAGACAGGAACACAGAGACAGATTTAGGAAAGATTTTAAAATGAATAAGAATCCTTTTAGATGAGAGTATAAAATATGTAAAAACAGAAAAAAGACCAACTAAGTGTCCAGTAAGGGCAACATTTCAACATAAAGTCCTGTACAGTTATTAAGAAAATGTCTCATTGTAAGTGGAATAACCTGCAAGTGGAACTAGATAGTTGGAAGTAGTTAGCAGCTAGTTGCTAGAAATAGCATCCCTGGCTAGCTAGTTAGCATCCCGGGCTAGCTAGTTAGCATCCCGGGCTAGCTAGTTAGCATTCCCGGCTAGCTAGTTAGCACCCCCTGCTACTAGCTTGTTCCACTGGCAGATTATTTCACTTAAAACATGGAAAAATGTCATGAAATAATCTACCAGTGGAACTAACAGTATTTTTTATTCATATCAAGGAATTACTGACTTAAGTCAATATCATATCTTGCTGAAAAGTTACTTGTCTGCTTCTTTTGTCTTTTTTTCCAAGTGTATTAAGACATTTGCAGTAGAAACTGCACAAAAAAAACTTGGTAAACTTTTGTATTTTTACAGTGTAGCAAAATAATAAAAAGTATTGTAACTGTCAGGGTCAGCCTAATTGAGATAATCAATCAACTCTCATCGAGTTGAAGCATCTTACTAGTAGAGATGTTATAATTTTTTTGGCTATGATTGTAATGTTTATTGTTCTGCCCTTTTTCTATGTAGGACAGATGTTTTGTGTGTGATGTGTTATTTATGACAGATCCTGTGAGGAAATTTAAACGTTAGGATCTGAGTAGGACCTGCAAACGTTGCTTCAACAGGGTGATGGTCTGCTCCCCCTCCAACGCGTCCTGAAGGCATTTTGTGACACCCAGCGATCCAGACCAGTGACTTGACCTTTCTTTTCTGACCTCACCTGCTGCTGTTAGGGGCCAGTGTGTCGGATAGCTTCCTGTCAGGGTCTTTCCAGATGTTAAGAGGTGGAACAGCCGGGGGTTTCTTCCTTATTCACTGTTTCATTCACTGGGTTTGTCCTAAATAATAAAACCTAGCATTTCCAACAAGCTGTGCTTCCATTCCAAATGTTGATATGTTACAGCAGTTTGGGCGACTAAAAGGGAAGAGAGAATTTCTTCAGACCAAAGATAAATCCAGGAAGCATTAAAGCTCTTAAAAAAATCAAAAACAACCAGATGTTTTCAGCAATAAATTAATATTTTTTGATGTCTGGAAAACAAACCGTTTCAAAAATGTTAAATCACATTCGAAAGGCACCGATGTACCAATGTATGTGCTGTACAATGGCTGCTGGAAAAGACAAGTGTTTTGTTTATAATAATAATGATGATAATCTTTACTGTTCACAGCCTCATGGAAGCTAAAAACACAATTCATAAAAAAACAAAAAACTTCATGTCTGAATAACAGCCAAACAACTGAGGAACATTACTGCTTTTGTTGTCGACTTACCATCCAGAAACCACTTGCTGGATTCTTGTTGGCTGTACAGGAGGCTCCACTTCTGCTTTTCAAAGATGTAAGGTTGTATAATTGCAGATCTGTTTGAAGCCCTTTTGATATGAGAATGTAAATGTTGATTTGGGGGCCTTGGCCTGCAGCAGCTCATTTGGATTTAGACACAAAACCCTAAAGCAGCTCATTCTGAAAGGAGGAGAATAAAATCTCATTATTTTTGACTCATTTTGTGCAAAAAGTGTCATGAAGATGTTTTGTATCGCCATCCTAACCTGTATAAAGCCGTTTTTCCAGGACAATTATTAAGAGACTCCCTTCCCAGGATCACTTTTTTCTTCCTTCTAGATGAGCACAAACATTAGTTAAGCTGATATATGTGAAAACTGAGTCACACACAGAGCTGACATATGGCTGAAGAATAGCCACAAGTGTTAAAATATTAACCTGCTCCTCCTCATTAGGGCTGCCAGAGCAGTAAAACCCTTCCGTGAGGCTTGATGCTCCGTCCGAGCCTCCAGCGCCAGCGGGGTGCGTCCTCCACCCCCCGTCCACCACAAAGGCCAGTATGGCTCCGTTAATGGTGCGTGTTGGCTTAAAATCGACCTGCAGCTCAGCAGGAGGCAGACTCGACGAAATGGCGTCTGCGGCGCGAACAGGAGATCCCTGTGGGGCTGGGCTGAGCTGAAGAGAGGTGGAGGAACTTCAGGAAATGCTCTACGGTTAATAGAAAGAAGCTTAGAAAAATAAACTGTAATTAGAGTGAATTAAAAAGACATTAAAAACTTATTCTGAAAGTTGTCATATTTAGGTCAGGTTTGTTTGTGAGGTGCATTTCAGCAACAAGCAATAAACATTACAATTCATCAAATCCCAACATCAAAATCATCAATACACATCAAAGTGATCAATGTTCCAGTTATTATTAATCAAAAGCAACTCCAAAAAGTTGGGTTTTAAGCCTTGATATAAAGGAACTCAGAATATTAATTAGCTGCTTTGACATTCATGGCTAACGGCTAAATTCAAGGTTAACAGCTCAATGCTAACGGCTCAAGGCTAAAAGATCAAGGTTACTAGTTCAAAGCAAGCAGCTTAAAGTTAACGACTCAAGGCTAACAGCTCAAGGCTAATAGCTAAGTTAGCTTTAATACTAAGTCACGATCACACTGCCAGTAAAAACAAACATTTTAAAGGCTAAAAACTTACACCAGCAGCCAATCAACGCAGTAAGAAGTGCTAATTAACATCCATACATTCATATAACTATTATCAACAGTACTCACATTGTCAGTAGCTGCTCCGCTCTATATAGTACTTTTTATTGACATTCAAGAGTTGACTTAAAACAAAGCTCCTATATCTAGTTGAAAAGTTAGTTTTGTATTGTTTTAAGTATACTAAGGTGTGTTTACTAGTAATTGGTAAGATTTTGTGTTTTTGCAACATCAGCTTTTTATGGATTTTATGTCAGTATCTCCTATAAACTATTTAGAGTATCATATGGAAGCAAGAGTCTTTTTAATCTCTGAATGGGGTTTTCTTTTAAACAATTAGTAATAAATACATTTTGAATTATTATTATTGATAAAGAGGAACTATTTTAAATCTTTTAAAATATGCAAATATTCTTAAATTATATGAGGAAGATGAAATGAGAACAGAACTAAGAAGAACAACCTTTTTAATTGGAGAATAATTATGAACATTTCAGTGAAGAACCAGAATTGAGAAGTGAAATAAATCCGATTAAAGCTGCCAGCATGTCAGCATCTCTGTCCTCCATGTTTTATTCCTCCCATGTCTCTACTCCTTCCCTGTCGCTGATCCCGGCCTTTTGTCAGGATCCCTCTTCCTACCAGGAGCCGTTGGTCGGGGATTAACTTTCCAAGTGTCAATCAATACTCTTCCTTCTCTTCCTCCTCCACCTGCCTTTTAATTGAACATGCAGTCATGTGAGGAAGAGGAGGGAGGAAGGAGTTATTTTATTAATTTGCTGTCTCTCCTTTTCTGCCCCTTCACCTCCGTAAAACAGATTTTCTCAGGTTTTATACGTAAAGGCAGGAATACGACCGTCTGTTAGGGCCGATGTAGATAGAAAAAAGGTTTCAATTTCAACAAAAAAAATCTGAAATTTTGAGATTAATTTGAGAAATATTCCAGGAAAAATTTGGAAATTTCTGAGTTTCAAAAGTCGACTTTTTTTTAAAAACTTTTTGACAAACTCAGAAAATTTCCAAATTTCTTCTAGACAATTATTCTCATATGACTTTATTCTCGTAACAGTATGACTTTCTCATAACGCTGCAATTTTACTCTCACAATACGACTTTATTATCATAATACTACAAAATTATTCTCGCACTATGCCTTTGTTCTTGTAACAATACGACTTTGTCGTAATGCTACAACTTACTTGTAATACGCCTTAATTTCCGTAATATTTGTGCTTTTCTCTCATAAAGCACTTTATTCTAATAATTATATTACTTTATTTTAATAATTTTATT
>CAEGAG010241391.1:0-34937 GCA_903067065.1 Brachyrhaphis terrabensis | reverse complement strand
GAACGAAACGGAGAAGCCATCGACCGCAGTCTGCTGAGGAGCCTACTGAGCATGCTCTCTGACCTCCAGGTAACCCATGATTAGTTCTGAGTTTAGTTTTTATTGATTTTATTGAAGTTTATTTGTATGGCACATTTAATCAACAAGGCAGTTCAAAGTGCTTTACATCATAAAAACACCAAAATACAATCAAAGAAGACACAGTCAACATAACAGTTTGTCTGATGACATCATTACACATTAGAATGTTTATCAATGTTTCATTTATAATTAGGGGAGCTCCGATTTATCAGCCAGCCGATTTATGGGTGCCGATTTCTTTAATTTTGGGAGATTGTTGATCAGCCGATTTTTACACGTGAAGCTGATTTCATCCATTGATCTTGGTAAAGGTCTAAGAATCAATCACTGTCCTCTGTTACGCTCTGGTCTGAAAGGTTTGATTGACAGACCGGCCCACCAAGTTATGTCTGCATGTTTACAATCTTCACCCCAACTCAACAACTTTCTTGCAATATAAAGCAACATTTCAGACCAAAGAAATTGGTATCGGCTAAAATCGGAATCGGCAGGTTAAGCTTATTAAAAGACTGGTAATCAGCGATTGGCCAGAAAACTGCAATCGGTGCCTCCCTATTTATAATGTTTCAAAATCAAAAAACTAAGTAGTTCTGTAGTTCTGTGTCTGGTAACGCAAAGCTACAGTTGGATCGGCAGCAGTGAATCTCGGTTAGCATTTAAAAGAGCTTCCAGCACTGTCTGATGTTTTTCCCTCACTAGCTGGCGGCAGAAGGGTTTAGGCGCTTTGTGGATAAAAACTGTCAGCACGGCATTTATTTAGCCCGTTAAGGTAACGATCACCTGCTAGAGCCTTTGTCAGCTTTGCTCATACAAATGACTCAAAAGTGTTGTGGAGAAAAATGTTGAGGGCACAAATGTAGGTCCTGTGGAAGTTGTGTTTGGGGCTCTCCCACTTTTTTTAGTTACAGCCAACAGCGACACAGTGTCACATTGTCTAAATTTGAACCAAACGCAATATGAGAAACAACTAGTTACTCTGTAGATTCCAGTACAGAACGGATCCAAGCGCCTCATCAACCCAGCATGCATTGCTCGAAAAAATGGCGAACTCCATGGGTGAAAAATATAGCAAAAGATCAAAGTTTTTTTGAAGTAATTATTATTTTTGGCGTATTTCAGACAGCATTTTTCTCAGTTAATAGGAAACTTACAGCATATTTAGGCCACCATGTTCAGCTAATCGTGGATCATTTTAACATCTGATCTCGTTGTGTTGCTTCTGTGGTTTTTGTCTGCACAGAGCGCTAGTGAGAAATATCGACATTCTTGTTGACAAATGGCCTTAATGGATCCTCTGTTTCCTCTGTCTGTAACAGATTTATCAAGACTCGTTTGAGCAGCGCTTTTTGGAGGAAACTAATCGACTTTACGCCGCAGAGGGACAGAGACTGATGCAGGAGCGAGAGGTGATTTATGTGACCTCACAGTCTGGAGGCGCTCACTCTTTCCTGATTGTATTTTTAGAAAAATGCAGAATGTTTCTGGGTTTTCTGCATATTTTTTCTGCTTAGTAAATATGCAGGGAATCCAGATTGTCCAATGATGCTGCTCATAAAGAGTTTCAATTTCTTACAGTAAATAAACTGCAAACCACAAAATTTTGCCACGTATTTTGGCCTAGTTTCTAGTGCAAATACATTTTAAATAAAACAAAACTAACTTATAAGTAGAAATTTTGAAGTTTAAGTTTGTTCTAAGTCAGTAATTCCTTAATATTGATGGAAAAAGTAGAAGTTCCAGAATATTTCACTTATGAGAAAAATGTTTTGTTTCTATAAAAATGTGTTCAGTCTTAAAATGAGTGTCGTCACACTTGTCCTGTTGAAAACGGAGGTGGTTTCCCATCTGTTTAGATCCACGTTTGGTTCCTTTAAGTTTTACTTTCAGTTTGAAAATGAAGATGAAGTCTAGCAGGAAATCATTCTGTATCATTATTATTTATTTAAATCCAATAAGTCAAAAAAACATAGCTTCTTTGATGAATTCTGTATGATAATGGAATAGAATATACTTTATTGATCCCCCAGGGGAAATTGCTTATTTGTTGAAAGCTACTTCATCTTAGGTGATAAAAACAAAATTTGTAAAATATATGTATACCTAAGAGTGAATAATAAAGAGTGAATACCGTATTTTCNAGAGTATAAGTCGCACCAGCCATAAAATGCATAATAAAGAAGGAAAATACATATATAAGTTGCACCGGAGTATAAGTTGCATTTTTGAGGGAAATTTATTTGATAAAATCCAACACCAAGAACAGACATGTCATCTTGAAAGGGAATTTAAAATAAAAATAGAATAGAGGCAACAACCGGCTGAATAACTGTACGGTATGCTAACGTTACATGACAAACAACAAACTGAGAACCTGGTATGTTAACATAACATATTAAGAGTTATTCAGACAACTATAGCATAAATAACATGCTAGCAAGTTTATCAAACCATCCGTGTCACTCCAAATCACTAAATGCAATGAAATTTTCATCTTCTGTGTCGCTTGTAAACAACTACCCTAACTCCGAAGGTAGCTTCTACCACACAGTTGGTTAGAACTGCTTGGATGGGTTGATACAGAATCCCTGGAAAAAGACCTCACAAAACCCCCCAAAAAATAACTTTTAAATTCTGCATTGATTCCATGGGAGGTTTTAGATGGGGCCCAACAGAGACCAGTGTCCCGGTAGAACTGTGCACCCATGTAAAAACACTGGTCCCACCCTGACCCCCTTGTACTTTTGGTCAGAACCTGCCACTGATCTATGCCTTTAAAATTCCTCTGTAAATTTTAGGAAAAAATATCCCAAAACAATCCTGAGCTGCTACTAAATCTTCCAATTTGCAAAGAATTTCCAAAACGTTGCTGCAAAATGTACATTTAGAAAAAAATCTGGATGAAAGGCAGAAGTGAAAAGGACTGAGTTGACATTTCCTTCACACCCAAATGAGTTTGTTGCCTTGCTGCTGATTTTTGCTCACCTCCTTTTCATTTGGCAGACTTGGAGCAGCCCACCTCGCCTGCTGCCAGTTGTATTGGCCTTCTGGGCTGACAGCACATAAGAGGTTCTGCCAAAGCTGGGAACGTACCAGTCCTCAGGCCAAGTAGACACATGCTAGTCGGGCAATTTTCGTATAAATATAGTGTGGAAACAGACCGAGAAATAGACAGATTGAGGTAAAGACAAATAAATGTAAAGAGAGGACAACAGCAGGGAGAGCAAATGTCAAAAGACCCACAGAGTCTTTTTTTTTTTTCCCTGCAAATTAGATAAAATATAGTCTCTGGAAATGATCATCTGTTTCTTTCCAACTCACAACTCTCTTCATCTCTGGCCTGTAAACAATATTGTTAATGAGACACAATCTCTCTCACACACAGTCACAACAAACATAAGTCCTCTGCCATGCAAGCTTCCACCTCTCTCTCTCTCTCACACACACACACACGTGCCAAGGCACACACTCTACACAAATGTAATGAGAACTCGCTGTTTACTCTTTGAAGACTGATGGTGTTATTAAGTCTGGATGTGTCTCGCTCTGTGAGATAAGTTTATTTGGCGGTGTGCTTACATGATGAGCATTTGATTGAGATTTTCACATCTCCCAGACATGAGCCACAATCTAAATAAATAAATAAATAAATAGAGGCAGAGAAACAAACGATGAACCAGAAAGCAGGGAAATTATGCATGTGATACAACGGAGATTTTGAACTCCTGCAGTTTTTTTTTTTTTACTGTAATGTAAACCTGTTTCTTTTGAAAAACTACCTCAGTTTTGGATCAAATAAAAGTGTGAAATTACTTTAATAAGACTTAGTGATAAAACTGACGCTCTAACAAAATACAGTTTTGATATTGGTTTCCAGGAATCTGTGGCTTGTTTATGTGTTGAAAGTAAGCTTTGACATAAACAATATGTTTGACTATTATTCAGACAAAAGTTATACCAAAACAAAACTAGGCTTATCTCAAAGAAATCTTCTTAGCCAGTTGTTGTTTGAGATTCCACATTAGGACTGTTTCCTTTTATTTGTTCATATTGATGCTGAGTCAACATAACAACCACTAAAGATGCAACACTAGTCAGTTTGGACAAACTCAGTTCTTTACAACTGCTTCCCATATAAAAGGTTCAAAAACTCCAAAACCTGTCCAAATTACGCAGGCTGGATCAGTTAGAGAAAGACAGTTTATAAGTTGATTGGTCCAAACTAATGGGGTGTTAGATGGAAGATGACAAGGTGCTACAAGAATAGGCTTAGTACAGTCAGGAGACTATTGAGAAAATCATTATTTCTGGAATAGTTGAGTTAAAAACTCTGAATAGGCTTAAAGGCACCATACAAGCCGTAATGAGACCAACAAAATAGATTTCAAAAGGACAAAATTTTGTGTACGACTGCACATCGAAGCTCCAATCTCTGGAGTTCAGCTACCAGTTTTTATCTCATGGAAGTTTTGTGAACTACAGGTTGGAGCTGCTGTCATATATTTAATATGAAAGGATGTGCTTGATTATTAGCAAGTGTTGTTTGTGGATTCAAGGCTGTTAATGGGTCCTAATAATCTGTTCATGTCAACTAAAGTTTGACCATAGTGATCACAAACAGAAATGTGTCTTCAAAGTGACACTGTATTAAACAACTTTTGCATCAGAAACAAAATAATCTGAATTTACATCCTCTCTTAATTAAGCTAGCTTAATTAAGAGAGGATATTCAGGGCATGTCTGGCTGAATATTTCAAAATAAATGTCCTGTTCATTCAGGTTGCATTTTAACTTTTTTACAGTTTTACAGTTTTCCAATATTCATAAAAATTCTCCAACTTAGAGTGATGACAAGAGAATGCCTGATCATTTCACCTGGTTGGCACTTTCTACCAAATGAAGTGGCATAGCTCCTTATGCTATGCCAAAGTCAACATGGCATAAGCCTTTCTGCATTTGGCTTATGCCATGTTGAAAGGACTAATCTGTTGAAACTGCTGTGGCTCGGTACTGCTCCTCCCTATTTTCTGTCCTCAATAAAAGTCACTGGAGCCTAATTAATAATTTAATTTGTATATATTCAATTAGTTCATACTATATTTTATCTAACTTTCTAAAAGGTTGGCAGAGGAAAACAATTTGCTCCCCTGTCTTATTTTTGAACTCATCCTACACACCCCTACTGTGAGCATTCTGGTTAAAAAAAACAACCACTCAGATGTGCTGAGTTTGCTTTTATTACAACTGCTGATGACACAATTAAAAGTTGTGGATGAACAAAATAATGGAAGCAGTAAGAAACGTCAGGAGCGTATGCCATCCTTACACTCAACAGCAGGATAAGTCCTAATTAACAGTAAGGAAGTAAATGATGAACATTGTGGTGGATTGTGTTAAAGATAAACTTGTTTCACCATTCTGATCAGGATGGTAGACTGTCGCACATATAGTTACAAAGCAATTATATGAGTGTACAGTGTGTGTGTGAGATAATAACTTCAGCAGTGCTCTACTGGATGCATGATATATATGTTTTTTTTTTTTTTGAGGATGACTGCTCGTGTCAACAGAATGACAATTGAAACCTTTCATTTGCATTCCAGCCTTTTTTTGAGCCACTTATTGCAACGTAATTATTCATGTCAATTTAAATATTTTGTGGCTTCCTGAAAAAATAGGAAGCTAAAAGCATCTACTGGACATTTCGTAGGACAAAAAAGAGTAAACTTGCTAGCACTAAAGGCTTTTAACACAGTACAGCCCAATCATACATTAGACATGGTGATATGTAATGATGTTATATGGATTACTGTTTAGGAAAAGCAATTTTGAACCTAATTGAAATGCATGAAATTGAGGTGAAGCTCATTTAGCGACATCGGTGTGTCAATATGTAAACCCGTATTTATAATTCTGTCCCTATTAATGTTAAAGAAAATCCACATTAAATCCAAACTTTTTTTATATTGCTGTTCAAACAGTTCCCTTTTTAAAAAAATTCCTGAAATTGTACATTGCGTTGTGTAATTACAATTCTCCCGAACGCATCATTAAAGCAAAAAGCCCAATCGGTAAGACAGGAGAGAAGAAAGTCAAAGCCGTGTAGGATTTGATAGAGATGAAGAAGAAACCATAATTGGACAAACACAACCTTCCATTTCTCTGCCAGGTCAGAATGAAACGTGGAGCACTGCCAGTGCCAAAATCCTGCCAGCAGGTAATAAGAGTAGCAAGAGATGTCTGCCTTCCTCCGCCTCCATCCATCCTCCCATCTAAGTCTGCCAAGGCTGGGTGGTAAAGGGCTTTTTATCTCATTGTAAGTCATTATTACATGTCACTCTGTAGCCTTGTAAGGCAAGGCAGCTGCATTCCTGAAAAGGGATTACGATATAGAAGTGTGACGTTGCCTACCTGAGCACGTGCAATTCAAAGCCCTGCACATGTCTGGAAGTAAATCCATTTAGAGTGGAGGGAAGTTATCAATCTGACAGGCTGAAAACTCTTTTCGTGTAGTTACAAATCACAAACAACCAGTGCATGTGAGATGCAATGGCTGTAAATCTGAAATGGTGAGGGGGGAGAGAGAAACAGCTGCAGAGGAAACTGACTGTATTTCACAGCCAATCATGCAAACAACACTGCCTACACTTCTTTTTCGCCCACTCTGAACACTTCACCCTATAAGCCTATCGGCCACTCTGCTGACATTACAACCAAACGCCTCCCACCTTCCAAAAAAACCAGACAGACATATATGTAGTTCAGTGGAGCAGAAAAGATGAACAAAACATTAACAACCGCTTTTCAAACTTTGTCTAAAAAACCCATTTCAACACACCCAGATGTATATTAAGGGTTTAATTCCACTCATTTTGCTGCATTGTTTATTCCACTGGAAACACTTCTGTTTAAAAAAAATAAATAAAAAAAACCCAGCTTTGTTGTGAGCTTCCATTATTTATTTTTTGAGCTTTAACAACTTTGGGAGTTTAATTTTCTCTGAGTCCCCACAGACTGTGTTGACATTTGGTAAGAGGGATTTGGAAACACAATTCACAAGAATCACATTACACATTGCAGCGAACAGAAATGTCTCTTGACGTCTCTGCAGAATAAATATAGAATTTTCATCTCATTTAAAAAAAAAAGAAAAACAGTGCCTGATACCTTTTGTTTTTCTTCCAAAAGTAATAAATGACTAATGCTGCAAAGTACCTCTGCAGAGGTCGCCAGGGTGGTGATAAAGCAGCACAGGGCCAAAGAAGAACATGTTGGGGGTTTTTTTTTCCAAAATGCTGAAGGCTCTGGACA
This sequence comes from Brachyrhaphis terrabensis, assembly GCA_903067065.1. Lineage (NCBI taxonomy): Eukaryota > Metazoa > Chordata > Actinopteri > Cyprinodontiformes > Poeciliidae > Brachyrhaphis > Brachyrhaphis terrabensis. The sequence continues at coordinate 27,548 of CAEGAG010241391.1, read as the reverse complement.
TTGTTAGACTTGTGCTTCCATGTTGCATGGAAGATTGGGACAACAGCTGTAAAGTGCCAGTCTAAAGGTTTAAAAAGTAGGCTCAGAAAGATTGTCCAACATTGGATTAAAGGGCTGCAGTTTAGCTTTTATCCTGGCTGCAGAAAAATGGAATAGATCTCATCTATGAAATTTGGCTGATATATTTGGCTGATTTAGATATATTTTAAGGGTCTGGAGAACTCCTTTTACCTTGTCTTTCATGGTATTTTGTGGTGAGTTCTGCAGAAGTATGGGGCTCCTGGGTTGTTTACCTGACTCTCGTGCACTCAAAGCGTAAAGAGTCCTTCATGGTCTGGCAAAACTGCCAATGTTTTTTGTCATTGTCAGAGTTTTATGTCAAAAAGTTGCCTCATTTTGTTTCCAACCTCTTATTGTCTGCTCCTTCTTGTCACAGTCCCACTGGCAGAACCTTTGTCCTCCTCTTCATGCAGAACTGTTGTGCGATTGGTCAGAAAGTCATGTGTGTTTGTTCATGAGAAAAACTCCTCCGTGTGTTTCCTTCATCGCACATTAATGCAAAATTGTGAAATAATCCATGTTCACAAGCTAGTCCAGACATGATCCGTACAGTTCAAACGGTTTTTGAACATTTAGTGTCAGGAAAGAGAGACAAAAGGAACACATAAGATAAAATAATAATCATTGAATGCCTCAAATTGTCTAAAGCAGCCATAAAATTCAACAGATAAGTTCTTCATTAAATTTATTGGATATTATATTCTTGATTGACATCTTGGTGAGAGTAAATTTTTTGGAAGGCATTCCACTCACTACAGCGACATGTGATACCGTTCCTGAGGCAGTATTTGAACAACAGCTGAGAGTTTAATATGCGGTTCTAATTTATAGGGTGTTTCTTGCATGGCAATTATGCTTGAGTTTCAAAATAACTTAAGTGTTGGAAGAAAGTTCACCTCATACATTCAATTCTCTATCTTGAAATAGATCTAAAATGATAAAGTAGAACACAATATTTACTTCATCATTCCAATTTGGCACTTTTTGCTCGAAGGGAGAACACACGACAATGGACCTTTACAGATACTTATAAAAACTAAGAAAACTAAATATTACATAGAGTACACAATCTCCATCTAAACACACTTAACTGCAGATAATGTAAAGAGAGACACAACAATAGCAACAACCTTTACATCTCACATCTGAATTTGCTAAGATTATCCAATTTCTGAAGTATAAATGTTTTTTGAACCAATAAATACCAACACTTTATTCTTATTCAACACTTTAATAATGTCTTTGGTTTTTTATATATATATTACCATTTTTGTATTATATCAAGTGTTGAATCTTAAAAACACTAGTCAGTTTTCTTTGTTGCAACTCAAGTCAAAGTCTCACCACCATCACTGGCAGGTATAGATGAATACATTTACATTAAAAGAGGCTTCATGGTCAAGCCGACAGTAGGCAGGAAGTTACGGCTTCATCTTAAAACCCATTGGGAACCTGCTTGGAATTTAACCTCGACTGATTAGAAACCTGAATTGTCCTTTCCTTGCTGCTTATTAGGGTCACACAGAACAGTGTAGTAGCATATGAAGCCAGATGAGCTTGGAGCTGTAGATGCCTGCAGCTCAGGAGATAAAATTGGTTAAGAACAAAAGATCACTGAGGTCAATCAAAGTTATGACAGTGCTTTGTTTGTTTATAATGATCTCCTTTGGTTTTCTTTCACTTCATGAAACAAAGGTTTTCTGCTTGCACTTTGAAATCCTACCAAGAAGTACAAAACAAGGTTTTTTTCCCTCATTATTTAACCTCTGTCCAGATGCTGAGAGTGAGGCAAACACTGAGCCTGCTACTATTGAGCATACAGACCAGAGATATGAGACATTTAGAGTAGACTTTCTTGTTTTTTTTATTAAGCTATCTGAAGTGTTTTGCTTGTTTAATTAAATTATTAATTTTGTGTTAACAGCTTGTGACAGAGGGCACAGACTTGCAAAATATTTTTTCCCCTTTTCTAGTATAATTTTTTAAGAAAGCTATGAACTACAGACTACAGTATTTGACAGACATACATTCATTATTTTTGTTGACTTTCTTGTGATAGTCCTAATAGGTAAAGAAATTATATATAGTTTTATCTCAAACTGCTATAATGTACTTGAGGGCAAAAGTCCTTTAAATGAATAAGAGACAGATTAGTTAAAGAACACTGAAGCCTTCAACTTACAAATAAATCTCTACAAAAATGGAGCTAACAGTTTCAGTGAAATGCCATTAATTTGAAATCAGTGGAAACCGTGTTCCTCAGGGTACTATATAATAATTCAATATGTCAGGTAGTGATAAGCAGGAAGCTGTGTAGGCACACCTATTAAAACGAATCCACAGCAGCAGAAACATTCTGGGGAGAACTGGACCGACTGCGTCTCACACACACATTAAAAACAATTCCTTTACAGTCATGCATGTTGCCAATTCATGTCATTTAAAAGTCAGGGTTAAGAAGTATTTTCAGGATCCCCCCTCACCCCCAAGTACTCCAATTTCCATTGGTTACATTTCTCCTATCAGTTTTTGTTAGCAAAAACCCAAGAGAACAGATGTATACATTTTAGTAAATATATAAAATTTTTAATTTCCTTAGCTTAGATGGATAAAAATGAGCAAAGTTGCAGTTTCTGGGAATTAACTAACTGTCATGGTAATAAGGAAGGCAGCAAGGGTTGTAAACATCATTAATGTCACATATGAATGAAAATGAATGAGTTTCTTCATGCTATTAGTTTTTTTTCTTTTAGCACAGTTCAGGGTATTACTAAAGAGGCTTAACACTGTCAAAAAATATATATGTAGATATTGGGATAGCCTTATGTCCACAACTTATTCATTCTGCTGCATAAAAGCTTGTGCTTGTTCACAATTAATCAAATAATTAATTCTAAGGATGGACAAATGTGGGTTTTTACACATTTTCAAATGCAAACAATATCTTATGTGACTTTAGAAGCTAACTTTAACATTAATTTGACTACAAATGAGTTTGCAGTGATTTAATTAGTTTGTAGTCAAATTACTTGATTTTTTTGTGGGTTAATGTATAGACATAGCTCAGCCTCATGTTCATAGAAAGCCATTTTAAATTTGTATTTATTTGAACTAAAAATTATAGTTTAATCAACGTTAAATTACAAGGTCAAGGCCATCCAGAAACTACATCCATCGGGAACCTCCAAGGCCAAAACCAATGTTCATCAAAAAGAACAAGGGTTAGATGTTCCCAAGATTGCATAAACTCATTGGGAAAGTCTTCATCTGAACCCACAAATTGAAGTAGTCAGAAGAGTTCCTTCCACTGAGCCTCACCTAACCTGCATTTAAACTTTCAGCAAGACCAAAGTGCTGCACATTCAATAAAGCTGCTAGTGTTATACAACCGAACAACAGTTGCTGTAAAATAAGTTTAGTTTTTTTCCCCTTCTTTGGCTAGAAAATCAACCACACCTATCTTCTTCACAACTCCTCTTAGTGCTGGGCTTGCGCTTTGCGAACAGAGCACAGTGTTTCTTTCACTGGGGACTGTCAGCATGTTTCTTTACTTGAGATGCATTAGATTTTCCACAGTTTCTGGTGGGGCTCTGATTCCAATCCAATCAGGTACCATGGGAAATTGAGTTCTGAGGTCAAGAGACAGAGAAGTTTTTGGCAGATTTTTAGATTCATTAATAAATTCAAACTTTGGTCTCTGTGGAGTTTGTTTGGCAGAATAAGGCCATAGATGTGTATGTGTTATACTAACAGGCAGGGAAGGTAAAGTTGTAAAGAATATTGCCACTGCAGTGCAGCGGAAACACTCATCGCCAGCCACCAACAAATTCAGCTTGCTCACTGCAGTATGCAGAAAGTTGTATTGATATAATAGACATTTATAGCAGAATGAAAAATATACACATTAACAGATCATAACTGAATCTTTAAGGAATTTGCTCTTACAAGGCAGATGTCAAATTTTAAAAGTATGAATAAAACAATCTGCCTTTACATGGCATAAACATTTAACTTTTCTCTTACGTCTTATAAAGAATACATCTTGCTCTGTTCATTCAGATTTTTTTTTACAGTCTCTTTCATTTATTCACTAAACAAAACCCTACTGGGATACATTGGAACATGTTTGTACTTAGACGTGACAAAAAAAAATGTACTAGTAGATTTATATTTATATTGCTGAGATTGCTCAAGGTTGCTCGCAAAACAATTTGGAAACTCAGTGTATGTAGTTTCTTGTTTAATTTTTATAGAAGTAATGGCTCAACACAAGGCATGAGCCTTTGAGACCTTTCCAAATATTGTACTTCTTTTATTAAAGTAGAAGATAGAACTAATAAAGATGTGGCAGCTTTGTCACTTTCTCAAGATTGAATTTGTTGTTGAGTTGCATGACCGACCACTTAGATAGATTTCCTGCATATTTTTTAAGAGGAAATGGTATAAAACATGTCGCTATCTCCAGTCCACTAAAAGCCCCAAAGTGTTTTCTAATGGGCCAAACTGCTTTTGCTTTGTTTTGTGTCTCATAAAAGCTCACTTATGGAGGGTTGTGTGTTCAATCAAGGTTCTAGCAACTGTAGGAATATTTACTTCACTGAACAAAGCAATGTTTCCTAACAGAGCGTTCTCTAATCAGCTTGCTAATGAGACGCTGAAAGAATCCTGAGTCCTGCTTGAAGGTCATTGCACATCTCTCTGAGCATTCGGTTTCTTTACTCTGAGCTCAGAATGTGCCAGTGTTCATCTGTTTGTTGTAGTGCTATTAAAAAAGGTTATTTCATTTCTTTTTTTTCTAAATTGAGCGGCAGACTAGGTTCACAATCACGGGACTCCATTGTCTCTATTAATCTTTTCCCCTCTACCTTCACTCATCTTTCCCACCTGTTTTCTCACCTTCAGGTTTCCATTATCATGTTGTCTTTGGTCTCCATTTATTTAATATTTTTCATTTTCATATTCTCTCCATCTCTGTCATTTCACCCTCTCTCTGTGGTTCTGTCTTTCTCTTTCTATCTGCCTTAAAAGAACAGTTTGCTGACAGATGTGAGTGCAGAATAGCTTCTGACAAACTTGGGCGTCCTTCTCATCCGTCATCCTGGACGCCTGAGTATCTAACTGTAAAAGAAATCCAAAGAGGTCCAGCTGGGTCAATACAAGGAAAATAATTTCTTTGAAATAAAACCTTTTTTGTTGACTAGCTCTTTTTGGACTAGCAAGAGTACATTCATGTAACCCTTATGCATTATGCAAAGCCTGGCACGTAAAGGCTTTTCCAAAATCATGCAGGACTTGAATGTGTCCCACTGCGTGCTCTCAATATTCAAAAGTCTTGATAGTCACTCTTGTCACACTGTATGATGGAAGATGGCAGAATACGATTTGTGGTGGCAGCAGTTATTGATGTTATATTCCTATTATTAGAGTCAGACTCTAAAAAATGGGAGGGTATTCCAGGATCAATAATTCCCATTGTACTTTATTATAAACAAAAACAAATAAATGGTATCCTAAAAGGACAGCAGAATTAGTATACTAAAAAAAGTAAAAAAAATAAATAAATAAAGCTATTTTTACCTTCTACTATAAGAATAGTAGATGGTTAAAATATAGAAAATGCTACCAAACAAGCTTGGCCATATGTAAAATGTTATTCCCTCTAAACCTAATTACTGGTTGTGTCTCCCTTGGCAGCAGCAATTGCCATTAAGCGATTGCTGTAACTGACTGTGAGACTTTTAGATCTAAAAATTTTAGTGCACTCTTGTTCATTTCAGGGAATTTCAACCAAAAAAATAAAAAAATTGCTTTAGCATTTTGTAACCTTGAAGCAGATCTAACCTCTACATCTAAACATCTGAATTGTGTGAAAACTGCATTCATTACTGCAACAGCTGTGTAGTTCAGAGAATATATTTCAAATGTAGCTTCTGTGCTGGACTGCCTGCTGATTGTCAAAATAGGTTCGTCATTTTTATCTGCATCCTATGTGTGTTGTATCAATGCATTAATACAACACAACAATCATGCTAAAAGGAATCATTTTATGTAGTCAGAGTTTAACATCTGGTGTGATTTAAGGGCTATGGTGTGGCTCGTGTCCATACTAATCAGTACTCTCTCAGTTCTAATGAGGAAAATAACAGTCAAGTGTTAATTACTCCTCTGCCAGTTGGCAGAATCCTGGAAGGGCTCACAAGGCCTTTGGGACCTTTAGCTCTCATTGTGAAACCTTTGTGGCTGTCGTACTTCAAGCTGTGAGAGGTTAACAGCTCTGGGACTAAGGTCCACTGGTTCAGTCAGGCTCTCATTACTCTGTGAAGGACCAGAGAAACTGAGTGGATGAACTACATATTCTCAGTGCACGAAAAGAGGGTCAGCTATTCTTCCACAGGCTTATAATCAAAACCCATTTTGTACTCCCACTAAATTACACTGCGTCGCTCTGACAACTACTTTGATGTTGTTTGGTATTCATGGATGAGTACGTGGGTATGGGCTTGTGTTGGAAGCATACGTATTCTTCATTTAGGACACATGGGAAGTCACACCCGCGCCTCCAATAGGTTTGTTTCCTTGACTTTCCGCACTCTGCTATCACCATGCCCTCGTCGGCTTTGAATCCTGACAAGAATATAGATGCAACCTCATTTCCCCTGAGCCATTTTAACATTGTGCAAGCTGTGAGCCACCACCTCCTCAAAATACATATTTAAATCCTAATATCTGAGCGTGATGGAAAGTTTAATAAGGGAATGCATTCAAATCAATACTATGTTTATATGTTGCAAACAAAAGTTGCATATTTCATATTTCTGTATATGTGACCTGCATTGTGATTCACAGACACATTTATAAAGGGCAATTTAAGAGCCAAACAAATGTAATAAATGCATAACAGATAAACAATTTGCTTTTTTATTGTTTTTCAAACAATCAAGTAATTTTGAAACACATTTTTCTAAAACAAGAGATTCGTGAGTCACAACCTCAAATCTGGATATGCACTTCTGTATATGAATGAAATGCTCTTTATGGCTGTAAGCAAAGAACAGATTAGTTTCTTAACAATAAAAAGATGATAAATATGGAAAATTAGTTTTCCAAATCTACTAATCTTGGAAATATGATCCCCCCCCAAGGATTATGAAACAATTAAAACGTTTGTTTTGGTAGCAAAACAAAACTGAGGAAAGAGGACAACACAGGTAATGCTATGAGCTATGACAGAAAGCATAAACAGGCTAATGTGAGCCTAAAGTTTATACAATTCTTTCTCCAATACTCAGCTATATAATTTGTATATCTATGTCCAAACTAAATGAAGAAAAAACTTTGTGAAGTTGCTACCTAAATATTCCAATGTCCCTCTTGTTCACCACACACCATTAGCATGAAATGACTTTCGTACAGCAACGTGCTGTTGCTGTTGTGGAGACCTTAAGATTTGGGTGTTTTCTCTGTGATAACACCAAAACTGTATATTCTTCAGTTAGGTGTATGTGTCAACTCCCCATGGAATAAAATTACTGGTTGTTCTTATTGAACAGCTCTCAATTAAGAGTTTTTGTTTGAATGTGCGTCATGTGGCGACAGGTGGGCAATGGTTTAAAATGAACATTGAACACTAAAAGACAGAAACATAGTAATTTGAAATGGGAAGCATTGTCAATTGTTTTTGATTTGGCAACTATGTCAATACTTAGTGTGTGCACCTTGATTGCATACTTTAGATTTTACTGTAATTTAATAAACTTGACCTGTTGCAGATGGAGAACATGCACTCTGTCGCTGATTTCATCCCAAAGTCATCTTAAAACCTTTTAAAAGCTGTGGTAACTATGACAACACAATTTCATATTGTCATTTATATGAAGCTAATTTGCATTTGGTAAATAATTTAATGTGAAGGTTATTTGTCCCTAATAATGGTGTAATGATGTTATTATTTTCTCCCGGGGAAAATCAGATTGCTTTATTTAGTTTGCGTGTTCATTAATAGGCAGCACTGACATCATGCTCATTAGCACACACAAATGAGATCCTCCTGCTGTGTGTGTCCTGGATCCTACAGCCAGGGTGTGTCATTGTCTTTGTCTCCAAGGCAGCCAGGTGCTCCAGCAAAATTAGCTGTGTTTGAATTAATAGAAGCATTGATACAATTTGAATAATCAGCAAAACCACATGTGGGTTTCTTTGATTAATCAAGATTTGATGCGTTTTATTGGGCATATAGTCAAAGGTTTAAATAACATTATTAAGTTGTCATGATCAAATTTTAGAATTACTGTTTTAAATAATTTTGTTTAAACCACAAAGGAGAGTTTTTGATCAGTACACACTCATGTTTTCTGATCTTCATACGATTTAAGTTAAATTTAATTTAAAAAATGTGACTATTCGGTGCTTATGTAAGGCAATGTAAAAATCAATAAATTCATTACTCATTGAACCGCTAAAATGTTTAGATTTTTTAAAAGTAACAGACTCATCTCCACTAAACCTCAACAAGACAATATTTGCTAAACTTGCTTAAAAAGTTGTTTTGCTTCTCTGATAAATCCCACTTTCCCGTTTTAGTACAGAAGCCATATGGAGTAACTGATAGGAACAGACTATTATCTCCTTCTGAATGGGCTCTTTATCAGTCAAATTGGAGGACTGAGTGGCCCAGAGAGTATATTTTACACATTAGCTCGTCCTCCTCCTGTCATCATTTACCACTGACAGGATTGTATGTTGGTGAAATACTGCTAGTACGTCCGGGCTGGATAAAAAGGTTTTTAGTTTATTCAACTAATTAAGAATAAAAGTGTCACTACTGAAATATGGTAGCAGTTTACCTCGAATCTGATTTAGCTACACCATAAAGGGTTGGTAAACATAAAAGGTGACAACACAAGGCTATTTAAAATAAGTGAAAAAAGGGTCCATCATTATTTCTTTAGTTTCTTTGGACCTCTGCCTTTTTAGCTGCAGACTTAGCCTTTGAAAGGTTGAAACCTTAGGTGCTAAAATGACGGACAGGATGTGACAGGATCCAATGACTTTTTGAAACCTTTTTGAGCCAATTACCACCAAAGAAGTCCATTTTTTTCACCTAGAAATACAGAACACATATCTCTTGAGGATTCAATGAATTCCAGTGAAAGTCAATTGTACGCAATGCTGAGACCTTTAGATTCAGTGATTGGGAAAGTCAAAATTTTACTTAATGTTAAGCTTTTTGTGAGTCCTTTTCGTGAGCAGTTAGCTGGGGAATAGTAAAACTTTAGAACTGTTCCTAAACCACTTTTGACAGCACTGTTACCTTGCAGAGAGAAGGTTGTGGGTTCAAAACCTGGTCTGAGGTCGCTGTGCATGGGGTTTGTATTTTCTCCCTGTGCATGAGTGGGTTCTCCCCAGATACACGGGCATCGTCCAAAACCACAACTGTTAGGTTAATTGGTTTCTCTAAATAGTTTAACATCAAACAGACAATTCTCTTTGTTGGGAAACACCCACAAACTGTGACATCCTGCTGTCACTGTTTGTGGGGTTCTACTGGCCAGAACCTGTAAAACACAGCCAGAACTGTCATCTAGAGCAGATTTGACAGATTCCTTTAACTCAGTATTACTTCCAAAATTTTAATGAATTAATTTCTTCTCATCCAGACTTATTGAAGTAATTTTATCTATGACATGCACAAAGTTGATCAGCCTGTAGCACTGCTGAAGTGTTAAAAGAAAAGTCATGTTTTTTGCCAGCATACCACAGTGATGTTATGGATATTGAACCAGGATTTGATAAATTCCTGGGATTTTTCTTTTTTAATCTAAAAACTGCAATTCTCCTGGTTGCTTGTACTTTTCCTCCTGCCACTTACAATAGTTGTATATTGCTAAGTATCTGATGTCTTAGTTTTCGTTAGATACAAGCCATAATAATCACTCATAAAAGAAATAAAAATGTTAGAAATGTAGTTAGCCTATTCAATGCATTGGTTTGATCTTTTGAGTTGCCATACTGAAATAAATTAAGTTTTTGAATACGTTTTAAATTTATTTAGAATTTGACTATTGAGTTGTATTTGCGTGCTCACTTCTCACTTGTTGAAAATTTGAAACGGCTGTCAGTTTTTAACTGATTTTGATTATTTTTGTAGATCCAGAATTTGAAACTGGAAGACTATATTTTTGAGAAGTTTCCTTCCATCTCTAAAAGGTTGCAACGATGCCCCAGCCAGACCAATAGTTTTCAAAGGGATTTTTTTTCACAGACACAAACAAGAGGCTGTGCACTCTAAAGCAACTTTTTTTTTTTCACTTTGCACATCCTAACACAACACATCTTCTTACTTTTGCAGGGCAGAAGTTCATTGCTTGACCTTCTGCAGGTTTGGGTTACGAGTGATCAGATGTTCTTTTAGGTCATGTTCAAATGCCAAACAAAGCTATATCCTTTGCTGAGTTTCACAGCAGTTCTGTTGCCAGTGTGCCACTAGCTGTGTTTATTATATTTTATTACAAACAGAGACACTAGTAACTTTCTCTGATGGGGTGTATGCACAGAGCGATTCATAAAGACATGGTAAATAAATTTGGAGGCAAAATATCTCAAATTCTATCCATCCACCGTCAGAAAATTATGGCTTTCATATTGTTAGTTCTGCATATGCAGTTGGTTTCGCAATGCTTGTGGGTATAAAAACACCAGATTTCATGTTTTTATCACATAGTTCACATCTGTTTTTGTTTTACGTCCCACTAATCCTGGATGGTTACAAAGTTTACTAGCTGAGAGTGAACATCTCTGGTTCTCTCTGAAGTTGGACGAATTGGTTCAATATTTTAATCCTCATGCAGGTATTTATTTAAATGTTAACAGAATAGGGAAATTGCTTTTAAGAAAAATAAATCAATCACCTTCTAATATATTTACATGCACAATATTTACAGATAATTTACAAGTAGCGACTTGAGATTTGGTTTCAAATAAGGTGTTTTTTCTATCAATTGAACCGTCAGAGGCAAATTAATAATCTGTGTATCTCTTCTTAATCAGAAATGGCACCCTGGGCAGCTCTCCCAACCCCATTCTGCTATCTGAAATGTGGTGAGATAAACACAGTGTAGTCCTGTGTAGGGATAGTAACCTAGTTTTCCTTATCTCAGCAGCAAGAAGGCTCCTCACCACATGAAGGAGCCAAGTCCCCTTTGACTGCATATGCATAAAAGCAAGGTGAACATTTGGCAGATAATATCTTTTTATCTGTTGCTTGTGGGCTCCCCTTTCCAATGCCACCCTGTGCAGCTGTCCACACAGTCCATAGTTTTATCCAAACCTACAATCATCGCAACCCGGTTACTTCAGTTGGATGTGTTTATAGCTGTAATGTAAGTTTTACTGATGAAAATCTGTATTATTTTTTTTTTAAATGTTATTTTCCCACTCTAAACACCCAAATTGATTTTTTTTTTCAAAGGATTAAATATGAGTCAAACACCTATTCTGATCTATGTTTACTTTTTGTGTATTGTAATTTGTAAGTAAATTGATCCACCTTCATCCACTGGAAACACAACAAATACTATTTTAAAGATTGCTATAGAAACATGTATCAGTATTCTGAATTCAGAAAACAAAACAAAAATATCTGGGGCCCCAGGAGGGTTTTATACACATCTATACCCGCCGTGATGTATTTTCTTTGAAAGGATGAAATTAGAAAATTTAAGCAAACTTTTTAAAAAATAAAAAAGGTCAGTGGAAGCATTTTGCAGCTCAACAGTGTGTTTGTTTGACCTTGTAGCAGCTTTGAGAAAGGTTGGGTTTATTTTTTTTTGGTCTGGAAATCGACAGTCAGCTGTCTGTTAGTGCTCTGCCATCAGCAGTACAAGGCTGATGTAGAGATACCAGATATGACCAGTCAGATGTGACCCAGTAAATGGCAGTTTTCACTGACAAACTACCCTCCCTTCAGATACAAAATGGATGGCAAATCCATCTGAACTCCATTTTGAACCTGTCAACTGAATGTTTTTGGCTTATAATTGCACAGGGCCACGACTTTGAGATCAAGAGTGATGTAGTCTTCAAGGATTTGTTCACATTGACTATTTAGCCTTTTGAGAACTAAAGAATTTGTTTGTCAATTTTCCCAAAGTTTTGTTTTCAACATTTTGGGAAACTTCACATTGGATTACATCCAGCTCTCACTTAGAATAATTCCACTTCTCTGCTCTGATCCACCCAAACTGAGCTCCGGTCTTTCAATTTAGGGCAGGTTTGGATAACATTAGTTTATCAATCCCACTGACAAATTAAGTTCCTTCACAGGCTCCCAGTTGGGACCCAGGGCCTTTCTCTTCTTATTTCCTCAGTCAATATCATTTAAACACAGCAGCTGGAGGAAAGAGTACCTGTTAGGGAGCTAAAATCCACCAACAGACCTAATTGTCAGATAGAGTCAAGATGGAGTAAGCCTTTTCTTAAATGAATAAGTACTTTATAAGATTCTGTGACTCCAATTACACTTTGTATCTTAAGGTTAGTATTGCATTCAGGACAAAGAGGGTGACGTTCATTTGAAATAATTCGCCATTTTAGACATACATACTAAACAAAGCAGGTTTTTACTCATTCAAGGTCAATGGCAGGCAGCATTTGCACTCAAATAAAAATAAAATGATCAGTTTCTTTCTGGAATACACCCAGCTGATGGAGCGAGGTGCTCCATCATCGTTTTTTACCATGTAAATGCTGTAAAAAAAAAAAAATGTCTCTAGGCCGTGGCCTATGTTTCCTGAAGTTGGCTTCCTATTTGAAGTTTTCAAATTGTTTTAGACTCTAGACCGCATTTGGTTTGGTTAAAAGGTTTGGGTATGATCACAACAGAATACAATTTTGGGGAAATCTATGAACAAATGTTTAAATTTGTTCTGTTTAAGAGAACACACAAAAGCATTTTTCTGGTGCTTTTGAACGAAGCACAAAAGTTAGGTCTTGTATGAAGTTTTCACTGGAAAGTACATGCTCGGTATAGATCATATTTTTATTTTTTGCAGAAGAGCCTTTTTTCAGGGAAGTTGGAGTGTGTTGTGCAGTCAACTTAGTCAACATAGCTTAAATTAGAAAAACTAAATTGCACAAGACATAAAAAGTTAAATGTTTACAGTAAAGTAAGAAACCACATAAAAGATTTCCTCACACACAAACACACATGCAAAACCATGAGGGTTGCTCTGTAAGATACCCTAATAACTGTAACTCCCTGACTTTAATTTGCTCGTTAAAACCAAAGCTGAAGAACAATCCTGATTAAATACGAGCTGATGATGCTACACTTTATATAGACACACAATCAACAGCTCTAAAGTTTTGTAAGTGGCTTCCTAGCACTGTGAAAATTAAAATAATTAACCTTCCCAAAGCATTGGAAAGCTATAAATCCCTTCCTGTGTTGTCCTTCCTTAAGACTTTTACATCTAAAGCAGCTTTGCCTTTAAAGGCACAATAGACTTACAGCCTTGCAGAAACATTCATACTTCTTAAACTTATCACATTCTGTCACGTTACAACTACACTCTTTACTGTATTTTATTTGGATTCCATGTGGTGGCCCAACACAAAGTTGTACATAATTGTGAAGCAAAGGAAAAATCATACATGGGTTTCAGAACACTTTAAAAATACAAATCTTAAAGGTGTGTCCAGCAGTTCTTAAGATGTCTTAACTGTCCAGTATGCTATTTGATAAAACAAGGACCAAGTTCTATGCTGGATAAAACAGTGTAGAACAATTGTTAGTTATTTGTTTGATTTGAAGTATTCAGATTATTAAATTACCTCGCCATGGATTAGTTTTTGTCTTTGAACTGACCAGGATTAGGAGATTTCATGACCTGAAGTTTGAATAATTTGATTCAGACGGTTCTAGAAACTCATGTTGTTTTTGAATATCTTCTCTAATAATTGGTACAATATCTGTTTAGATTTTCACATTTCCACGGCCAGTCATTGTTTTGCAAACATCATTGGGAATAATTTCTCATCAATGACATTTTTTAGTATCACATCACCTTTATTGTTTAATATGCAAAGCTACAGTTGATGAAAGCTTAATCACATAAATCAGTGGACCTGCTGATCTCTGTCTGGCAACTTGATTAAATTTATTAATAAAGCTTTTGTTTTGCTGTTGATGAGCAACAGGGACTCGCTGCCAGGCAGCCCCAGCAAAAATGAAGCTCAGAGTTTGTGAACAGCGTGGATAGCTCTGTAAAAATGGATTGAAAGTGCTTGGCTTTAATGTACCCTGGTTTGAGAGGGCGGTGCTGGTGACCTTGTTCCTTAACTGGGTTATAAAACGGCTTTAAGGATCAATACCAAGGATTGCAATCTGGTCTGTTGCAGGGACAGTGAAACTTTTTATGGGCTAGTCTACATTACATTATGATCATCTTAATGTTGCATGATTGATGGTGTTGAGGAACCAGTGGAAATACAGAAACCTTCCTCAGTAGACAGAGAAAAAAAAATAAATTCAAGGGTATTTAATAATCAGTAAATTTACAAGAAAGGACATCTCGGTGTATAAATGTAAATTTGAAACTGAGAATTTTGATTGCTACACAAAATGTCTGTTTCTTTTTTGATTTTCTGCCAACTCATACACCCTGCAGTTACGAAAGCCTCTTTCACACTAAACTGAGGCTTCCTGGGGTTCATCCAGAAAGTAGTGAACTCTCCCCTTACCCTTGGCCTTGATGAAAGGGAGAGTTTTGAGAATTCACAAAACTTGCATGATGAGCTCATGCTGGTTCTTTATCGAAGTGGAAGCAATTTAAGGATGCTCTTTGGGAGAGCCTGGTAGCAGGATTGTCCTTTTATGAATGACATGAGAACACCAATCAGTCTCTTCACCCATAAAGATTGCATCACATTCACGTTCCTTGACATACAGATTGGTATGCGGGTCGAAATAGGGCTCCCAGCTGTGGGGAAGCATAAACAACTCCTTGTTGTGCATAGGTGGGGTGATGAAATAAAAACTTTGAGTTGTTTTGGACTGCAGTGCAAATTCAAAATAATAAAAAAGATAAACATTTATTTGCACAAACTGTGTAAAACACTTTTCCCACATTACTGACATAAAATTGGGCCGCAGTTTTCCCATTTTGAATATTTTAGGATTAGCAAAATAATTAATGTTAATTTGAGACCTAAATGTTTAGTGATGGACAGTGAGCAGCACTAGTTTGTATCTTTAGAGTGTCTAAACTGTTTTGAACTACATGGTATGCATGTTTTAGTTGGGGTCTTATTAAATGAATTAAAAAATAACACTAAATTGAAATAGACAATTCAGTTCAGTTGTTCTCAGGTTGCTGCTAAAGGTTTTCATTCTTTAAATTGAAAGGAGTTTTTTCCCCCTCGTAATTCAGAAATATCTTCACATTTGTCCAGACTTAATCATCCTTCCTATTAATTTATTGCAAGATAGCAAATTTCCACCTATTCCTGACAGACGATTCTATGACATTGAACTATTTCTTTTGCTCCTAACAGTCCTAATTGACTGTATTTGATTAACTGTGAAAGACATGATTATAATAGGATTTTTGGTTGATCTCATCTCTGACAGGCACCTTTGGGTTCTTCACAGTTTCTTCAGCGGAGAAGAATAAATGCTTTTTTTTTGTTGTTTTTTTTACTTTGAGCTTAGTTTAATGACAGAAATCTACTTTCACAGACGAAAATGAGAGACAAGTTGAAAGTAAAGCAAGGTTTCTCTCTGAGGAGAATCTTAACTGAATATGTAAAACATTGTGGACTGATTTCACTTTTTCAATGAATAAGGAGGTAAGAATATACGAGGATTCTCTGCTGTTTGCCATCTGTTTAAAATATGCTGTTAAATTGAAATGCAAGAGTTGAAAGTAAAGAGAAAATATACTTCCTAGTCTAGCATTCTGCTTTGAGAAGCATCCATTCATTTTTGAGACTTTGAATGCACATCTGTTTTGCTCTGCCAGTATTAATTACAGTTATCATTTCATTAATCCTCTTCACTGGATCGCTGCTCACCCAACATGTTAGCGAAGCCCACCTGTTTCAGTAGTGAAGATTGGGTCAGTGCTGTTACTGGGACTCGGTCAAGATGGAGGTGTTTTTTCTTTTGGCAGGTGGGCCAAAGTGAGCAGATTGTGTTAATTCTGAATGTCCATATTTATATTGATGACAGTTTATCAACTTGACTCAATTTGTGTGAGTGGAAAAGACCTACAGTAATGACATACACGAAAAAGCTTATTGTTTAATTTTATTTTTTATTCTTGAGGACACTAGAAATGCAGTGTTTTCTTAACTGGAAGAGAAACTGAGATTGGCAAGCTAAAGTTAATGTGTACATTCCTAGAGAATTGTAATAACAGAAAATATAATAACACTTTGTGTGCGTAAATGTGTCAGGATCTGCAAGGACAAAAAAAAAAGCTAAGAAAGAGGAAAGAAACAAGTCAAGGTAAAAATATAAAATAAAATCCCCAGCAAGTAATGGAAAAATAAACTAAATGCTTCCTGAAGGTAGACACATACTTGACAGAATGAATTTGATTTTATTGTCAGTCACCACAAAAATAAAAACGTTGTGCAAACAAAACTGAGGTAATCTGTGAAAAAACAGAAAATATGAGATCTACCAAACCTTCATGAAAAGACTCAAAGTAAAATGTCTTCTAAGTAAGCTCTGCAATTTTTATTCAAGCTAAACAGGCGTAGCTTTATATGCAGTTCCTCCATGTTAAAACTAAAAGCTTTACTGTTCATGGTTTTTAAAAACAATGGCAAAATCTCTTTTTCATTTTCTTGCCTGAAAAATAATGTGTGGTGTAGCTGTTCTGTATGGGTGCTCAAATGTCCTGAAGCAGTAAATGCACCAGGTGGAAAAGTTTTGTTTTGGCTGCTGAGCTTCACCTGCGGACTTGGTGTGTGGAATGCAAACGAGGAAAAAATGTCATGGAGAGCGTACCGTGAGCTTTAGGAAGAAAATCACTTTAGTCAAACAGTTTAAGGAAAATGTACCCAGATTATTTCTAAACTGAAACCCTAATACTGGGTTTACCAGCCAGTGGAGTACTAAATGAAGCTTTTTGAGGCAACCAGATGAAAAGCTGCTGCCTTGACGAAAAATACTCAGTTGGATGGAATTTGAGCAAACCATTCAGGGTTTTTTTCTCATCGGTTAAAACCATTCCCACTGGGCTTTGTTTCCTGTGTGAGGTCAGATTTGATAGTTTCACCTTTTTCAGATGTTTAATCTTTAATTATAAGGATGCTGATGCCTTATTTGATGCTTATGAGAAAAGAGTTTGACAAGTATATATTATCCTATTTCAAGTACCCTTAAAGGTAAATCTCACTAAGCTTATGCTGTATTAGATGCCTTTCCTTGCAAAGATTATGTTATGGTTTGTTTTGGCACCATATGAAGTGGTCTCTTTTAAAACAAAGTTAAAAACATTTTAAATCTGCCTTTTCTCTCTTTGTTTGCTCTTGCAAAACACTTTGATTTTTATGTCTTGCTATATACACAATGTTTTAACTTCTAATTATCATGCATATTCTGCTATTGTTGAGAAAAAGCTCTGCTCTGCACATGCACATCCTCACTCATAAACCTCTGACACTTTGTAATGGGTCAATTTTTTCTAAGTGGCTTTCATGTTGATTTGATTCTCATAAACATGGAGAAATTTAGCAGGAGAAGCTTGTTCAATTTGCACTCGCGTCTTGTTTTTTTAAGAAATGTGCTGTAATTGGTTGATTTTACATGCATGCGTGGCCTCACCATATTCCTCTCCACCTTTAAGTCATAGCTGAGGAAGTGAACAGGAGTTTGCCTGCAGGGTATTTCCCACAGGTTCTTTTTCTACATGCCTGGTTAAACAAGTTGCATTCCAACTGTCTTGTCTTCCTCGCAAAATACACTGACACTGACTTCAGCTTTCATTTGTGCAATGTTTTGGTTTTACAAGACTTTTCAGAATGGATGTATGTACTTTCAATTACCCTTAGATTAAAATCATGTTAAAACATTTACTTTTTGTTGTTCTGATTTGGAGAAGACCTTCTCATGCTTTACAAAACCTTAGAATTATATTAATGAATATAACTTTATCTCAACAGAATAACACCCTGATCCAGAATGGTCAGTTTTAAAAGCTAATGTGTGAAAAAGCATTAGCTTTAGAATGGATGGATGGAATCATGAACTCTGATGATGAGGCAAGTGTAGCCTACACTGTTTGAGATTTTGCTTGTCGTCGTTCTGGAAGAGTTGGTGTGCTCTTGAAATAATTTTGGTAGGATCGTCGGTGAGTGGGAAGGTTCCCCACTGCTAATTGTTTTCTCCATTTATGGATAATTGGGTTCTCACTGTGTCTTGCTGGAGTTCTAAGGTCTTAGAAAGTAGCTTAGCACCTTTCACATAGATACCAGAGAATTTTCTGTATTTTTTCTCAGCAATGCATACCAAAGTGGTGTCCTCTGTTAAAATAAAATGAAAACCCTCCTGATCACATTAGAATAATTACTTGAATAATTACAAATGCATGCCACAGGGCCAAATTAATGTTTCCTTAAAAAAATTGTTTAAAGTTAATTAATTCTTGCTTAATATCACAAGTAGCTGTGATTAAATGCTAATGCTCGCTTGTACATAAACAGCAGTAAGTGTATATTTGATTTGAGCTTTTTGTTTCCCCTGTCCTTTGCCATCACAGCATTGGGCGGCAGAACTACAGTCATTTATAAAGAATTGTGATGATCTTGGCTGCTTTGCATATGTTGTTTAGGTTGGAATAAGTTGTCAGTCCCTCTTGTGGTACCTTCGCAAGTTTCCATTTTCTATGTTGCTGTTAAGCTGGAATAAATGGTCAGAAGGTGGATAGTTGGAAGCTACAATTAATGAACAAGTTATAGATTCATGGAAAAAAAAAGTATGTACAATATGGTCAACGTGCTTAAAAAAGTACAAAAGCAGGCATGCATTGCAATCTCATTTGTTTTATTTTTGAGAAATGTGTGAAAAAATTCATTTGTTCATTTATCTGTAGAGCTGTCATACTGCTCATCTCACTCCTCTCCAGTATTTTCATTATCTATCCACAAAGCTAAATACTGCCTAAATTAAAGGGATATCAGATTTTGAAGCAGTGCAACTTGTGCCTCAGAAATCCTATTCTTCTTCTTCCCTTTTTGATGAAAAAGGTCATAATCAGAAATTTTTTTTTCTGCTAATGAACACCTAGACACGTCATAGTGTGACAGAGAACCATTTGCAGGAGAGATTCAATTAGGTATTATGAGTAGTTGGTATGCCAGTGATGTATACAGGCTGGGCTTCAATAAGGGATAATTATGGAATATCAAGTTTGACTGTATCCAGATTGTGGCTGTTGTGGTAGGCTCAATAATAAGACAAGTACAATGGGGAATACATGTTACTGATTCCTCACTGTGTCATTTCTTAGGGGAGCTGTTTGACATTTTCCTAAATATTCTGCTCTTACTTTCTTGCTGAATGTGGAGTAAGAAAATCAATACTCTCATATCTGTTCAGCAAGTCGCCAGAAGATTCTAAATAAAATCTGTAACACTGCTCACTCATTCTGTTGTGAACGATATTTATTTTAGGATGCAGAACTTCTAACATGTTTCTAAATTACAGCAGCTTTCTTTTGATAAACATGGGGGCTATTTGACCATTAGTAACGGCACAGTGGCAGCGGCATCTGCAAAAAGTTCTCCCACTGGCTCACTGATATTCGATGTCTTTGAAATGGAGCCTGAGGTGCAGACAGCCAAGCTCCCACAGGTTCAGCAGATTGGTCCATCCTGCAGAAAGATCAGATGGCCATATGGTGGACCTGATGCTATAAAGCTCTCTCTTCGTCTCTGGTCTCGAACAGACAGCAAACTGTCTGGGTCTCTCTGAACAGTCAGTCATTACCTCGTTGTGGAGAGACATCAAAGGAAACCCTTAGACTCCATTAGACCTGAATATTCTCGTTATGCAAACATAAAGCAAGTCAAATCAGAGGAGGTCAGCTTGACCTCTGTTTCAGATGCAAAAAAATGTGGATGGTTAAGCCATTGAGGTTTATAGATTTGTGAAGGATACCAATTCTCTGATCTGAATGAATACATGTGGTGTGCTAAACTCGTGAAAATGTTTAAAAGTGTCCTCTCAATTTTGACTCATTTGACTTTATCTGGGTCTATTAAACTGTTAGAAGTGACTGAGAAATGACTGCTGAATTCCGTGTTATATGATTTAGGGATGATCTGAACAAACGACTCCCAATTTCCACTAAACAGGTAGGCAGAAAAAGAGGTGGAGTCGGCACTTTAGAGGTTAGTTTGCCACACAGACGCAGCTGAATGACACAAAAAGCAGGGATCAAAAGAGATTGACATAACATTTCAAAGGTCAAACACAGTGTGAGCGCAGGATCCAGGTTGGTGGAAAGGTTTGGAGAGGAGACACCAAGCCTAGCATGACAGAACCATCAGTGGTATGCCCTTTATTAGACTCCCAACAGAGCCTGAAGGGGAATCAGTTTCTCTGATTAATATTTGACATTTTGGACATGTATTTAATATTTATTTTCTTAGATACCTACATGTCAGCATTTTAATTTCCAGCAGAGCCATAGCATTTCTTTTCTTTGTATCCATTTAAAACACCTAAACAAAAATAAGTTTCTTGCAAAAGAACTAATTTCTCTTAAACATAAACTTTCAGGTTTTATGTGATAAATCAACACAAATAAATGCACAATTCTGAAGTGGGAGGGAAGAAATACTTGATTTTCCAACATTTTCACAAATTTGAGAAGCATTTTTACTCGTTGACCATGTTTTTTCCATTGGCCTTAAATAAAATCCAGTTCAACCAGTGGCCTGAGGGAAAATCCAGCTGTGGGTAATTTTAGTCTAAGTAGAAATGCAACTGTTCACTGAAGGCCTCAAAGGTTTCTCATAGAGCTTTAGAGAGCAAACAAATGTAATATAATATATCTCATCCTTTTGTAATAAAAAAGTGGATGAAAAAAGCTAATAATTCCAACAGGAAAACAAAAAATCATCACGTTTGGAGTTGATCAAAAGCCACAATACAACTACATGCCACACTCTTCAGAGTTTGACATACTTTTATTATATGGAGGTTTGTGGTTGTAATGTGACAGGATGTGAAAACCTTCTAAGGCTCATGAATACCTTTGCAAGAAACTATCGGCTGTCTATTGCAAGCAATTGCACAAGAATAAGTTAAAAAGTGTTCTTGATGGAGGAAATATTTTACTGTCTTGTGTAATAAGGTGATTTCTTTTTTCTAGAAGCAGTGGAGTCCCATTCTTAGTGATGTAACATTTTATATAAACTGTAATTGCTAAATGTCAGCTATGTTCAACAGTTACTCTGATTTTTAAATTCTCATTTACCAGTAACACCATTAGTGGACCACTTTGTTAGATTCCTGGATAGTAATTGAAAATGAGAGATGGATAAATGCTGGAAAACCTACATGCATCCAGATGGCCTTTTTGTATCTGTGGGCTATTTCAGTGGCTGCAGCTATAAACAAATTTGTGCCATCTGTTTAGTGTTGGATTCAAGTCCATCTGTCTGATCAAATATCTCTTGACGATGGTCCCTGGTTTGCATAGAGGGGAAACATGGTGTCAGCAGTTAATTCCTATATGCAGTGCTTTGAAAAAGTAGCTCTCCAACTCCTTAAAGATTTCTTCTGTGTTCTTGTTGTTTTTTAGTTGACATTTAAATGTTTCAGATCAAGATGTCTGGTAAAATGCAGTTTTATGTTGTCGTTCAGAGATTTTCTTTAGTCTCATTTAGTCTTTAAGACAAGGGTTAGAAAAATTTTGGTAGAGCCTAGTATTAAGTGATGAGTTAAGGAGCTATAATTCTAATATTTTGGGAAACAGTTATTTGTAATATTTGTACAAGTTTGCTGAATTTCAAATAACACATTACAGTAAACTAGAAACATTTCTGTACAACACAATTTCTGGTAAAAAAAAAAAAAAAAAATCTATTTACAGAATAAAGCAACTAAACGTTTAGAATAGTCTAACTTGTGTCTTAAATCAGATGAGTCCATGTTAAAATCAGGACAACTAATCAGGATCTCAAGAAAAACCTGCAATAGAGCTGAAACATGTCTAATTCACATTTATAAACTTTTGTTTGTGATTCAGTTTTAATGCTGCAAACACTTAAAATAATACCAAGTTTTTTAATCTCAACTAACTTAAACCTAGGTTTAAGATAAGGTCATGGATGCTCTGGCAGACATGTGTATACCAGACATACTCATCATTACTACTGAGCATATAAGGCAATACTAGCAGGACAAAAAATTCTTCTTCTTCAACTTCTTAAAACTGGTTTAAAGCTGCACATCACCCCCTGACACATAGGGGGTGTAGTGTGTAAAACTACACAAACACCGTCAACAGAAGTAATGCGTCACAAAAGCACCGCGAAAAATTTAGTGATGTAAAAAGTACGATTTTTACCGTTAAAATGTAGTGGAATAAAAGTAATGTCTTCTAAAAAATGTTAGACTTATAAAATACAAATTCTCAAAAACCATCTTCAGTACAGTACTCAAGTAAATTTGCTTCATCACTGCCCACTGATAAGTCTTATGATTAACCACATATTTTAGAAATTCACTCGTTAATCCAACTCTGATTAGTTCTTAACGAGTACAATTAGAAAGTCTCTTAAAAAACCTGTGGCCACTTGAAGTATGCAAAGCAATCTCTTAAAAGAAACGCAACATGCCCCAAGCTAAAGAAATAATTTATTATTATTATTATTATTATTTTTTTTTTTTATTCAATAAGCCACAATGAGAGCCATTGTCCATTTACAGAAATATTTATAAATATATATGAAAAACATGAATCAGTTATGAACACCAGCCAAAAATGCAGTCTGTTCTTGTCAAAGTCTGGTATGAAATCCAATTGAGATGCTGTGGCATGACTTTAACACAAATGCTTGAAGACATTTGTGCAAGGGTGAGATAACCGGTTAGTGAAACCTTTAAATGTGAATGCATTTGAATTCAAATTCTTCCAAGTGTGAAAGCACATGACTTATCCAATTACAATTTTTCTTCTGAAGATGAAGGTCTATGACGACTCTAGCAAGTCCACAGTCCAGGTCTTGCCGTAACCTTCCAGTTCAAACCTCAGGCTTTCTTCTGTGCTCTTTCTCTGGTGCTGTTTTCCTAATTCTCCTGAGCTAATGGCAAAGCAGCCATTAGTAGATGTTTGCTAACAATACAAATTCTATCAACGTTTCCAGGCATGGCATGGAATGCCACTAATGCTGATATAGTTTTTGTGTTACTGGGCCAGTGCAGAAAGCTTTTGGTCAGAGAACATGTAGTGTTACTTTAATGAATGTTAACTGTGCTTTCAAAAATGAAATTATTTTTTGACATGACGATTTGTTGAAAATGACAACTGCATGTTTGCATAAGGCGCGGGTGCTGAGCTGGGATGACATTTTTCTTTTTCTATTTTTTAACTTCCATTATTTTCATCAGTGGAATCTGTGTCCAAATGCAAATCTTCTAGATAAAAACTACTTTTTCAAGTAAGTTCAATTTGTGTTCAGAGGTTCTGCTGTATAGGTTTTGGATCCAATTATGTTTTTTTGTTTTTGTTTTTGCTGAAAAGAAAAAACAAATCCAGGTTGGTCTGGATAGCTTTTTTCCGCTTTTTAAAAAGAGGAAATCTACATTTGAATTTATTTAGGTTATTTTTATTCAATTAAAATTTTATAATAATGGATGTGAAATGGATATAATTTGTAAGGATACTACTTCACAGCACTATGTATTAACTTCAGCATTATGCTATAAAGCTCTTGTTGAAGGATGTCAGTTATTATGCACTGCAGGACATAATAACATAGAGACATTCATCTCTATGAAATATTAGGTTCAATATGTGTTATTTTACCATTTCCTCTCATTAAGTTCAGGAGAAACTGGAAAATATTTCTTTAGACTGTTTTCAAAGACACAAAATCAACAGGTAGTGTTTGTAGTTTTGTTGTTTTTCTCCATTTGAGACATAAACAACACTATTGCCCTGTTTGCTGAAGTGATCTTAGAAACAGCCAAAAGTAAAGGGTAATTTCACCATTTAGTTCTGAACACATAGTTCTGTCTAATCTTTGATATAAATTTTTAAAAAAGAAAATCCATGCCTCTCAAAGCTTCGAATCTGATATCGGTAGAAGTCTGTGAACGGGGCAAGAAAGAATAAAAGCTGCAGATCTGAAAATTCTTAAAATCATGTTTTTCTGAAGTCTGCCGCACATTAGGAAATGTCATAGTGCCACCAGGTTTGTTTTGACCAATCAAAGGGTAATTTTTTATGACTCAAATACATTTGCAGACTTTCAGTATTAAATTGCTTTCTATTCCCCCTTGGCACATGCATGTTAATCAAAACACACACACACCTACCTAATGTTGCTAATTTAAGCTAATGCCAATTTTGGTTCCCCCAAGGAGTAAATGTGAAATTAAATGTTAGTGTTTGAGTTGTACTAAAATACACTTCCATGATATCCGTTTTGAAAGTAAAACATAGCTTCATATTATATATGAAGTTGGTCCACGTCCATTTAAAAACATTCGAGAGAGAAACAAGCTGTTTTTTGGAACTGTTTGATGCTTTTTGCTTTATTTTCTGTTCTGGATTCACAAATGACATTGTACTATATACATACAGGAGAAAATCTGCTATCCTATTTGAGTTAAGGTGCTATTTTTTCTCTACTCAGCCACTAATATAGCAAATGCAGTAGTAATCAAAGGGAGGGTGAAAAGGTTTTATCTGTACCCCATCTAGCTAATCACACATGATCAATGCCTAACTGAAATTTTGGTAGAATAAAGAAAAGCTTTGCTCTTGCTTTGTGTATTTGCATATCTTTAATGTGAAAGATTATTCTCAAGGCTTGCTGTCCTTTGGATAACTTAATATGTTTGCAAATGCGTAAATTGTATTTAAGATATAAAGTAAAAGCCTTGGTTCTAAGTGTTGATTGCATTCTTCCTGCAAAACAAGGTTCTTAACTGTCTGGAATTGCTCGAACGGCTGTATTGCTCATCTCAGATCTGATACTCTACTTACAAACCATGGTCTTTTGCAGTTTGGGTCTCTCCAGACCCAGGTTTTGTCCAGGTAGGAAAAGCAGGTGTCTACCATGGGACTAATCATCATTTCATTCCAACTCTCACTCACAGCCCAATGCAAGTCAAATAAATATCTATATTCAGGAGTTTCTATAATTATTTTGTTTTAATCAGGTTTCAACATTTCTTTTAGAAATGGTTCCCATTTCCCAACTGTCTCAAAATGGAAACCAGAACCACAATAAACTGGCTGACATCCATAAAATGACTAGTTCACAGGTACAAAGGGAATTTCAATGAGTATTGGGTAATGTGGTATGTTACATTTCGAAAACTTGTATGAAATTGTTCAAATGTTTGGACTTGTAGAAACGTGTTTGGTTCTATAATAATTTTGAGCTTAAATGTTGAACTAACCACATCCCTCTGATAGGACAGATATTGCACAACAGCTACATTTGTAAAGATTTTGTTTTATTCTTAGCATACATGTGTGTCTTTACACTTGACCTAAACGACTCTGGTTCTGTTAAATTCCCTGCAAACATATTCTCCCTTTACTCCACCTTAGATGTCTGATGTAGCATCCAGCATATCTTCTCTCTTTAATTTTAATTTCTAGTATAAAATGACGAATTATTGGAAACATTTCTTAGAACCGATATCAGTTCTCAGGTAAAAGGATCTCATGAGCTGCTCACATTTTCTATCTAATAGTGTTTAGATTGCCTAGTCTTGTCTACTGCTGAAAACACAACAAATTTAGCTCTACATGTTTTATACCAAAGAACAAGAGATAATTGCTTATGCTGACTGTGTTCTGAAAAGCTCAGCTTTAATCGTGCCAAGAGTAAACGACATCAGCTTAATGATAAGACTGAGACAGTGGGTGATTCTTGACAGACCACTTTTCATCATGCAGAGTTAGGCAACTGAAAATCCTCTTGTAATATTTTAAGGTGTACCTGTTTTAAATTTCTTTTTGGCTGACTTTCCAGAAAAATATGCCATATGTACTTTTTCTCCTCGGGTACAAGACATCATTAAACCCACCCTTCAAGCACGCCTTCATGAAGTCCTGCACACATATGGTAAAAACCATATAGTTTGCCAACACTTTCTCACTGACTCACACACACACCCCCACCCCCACACACACACACCCTCATACATATGGCACACTGGCTAACAAGACAGTTTGACATGTACGAGCAGGTTTTGCTGACCAATGGGGGTTTCTTACTGCCTTTGGGAGAAACACAAATTTCATACTTTTTCAACCTCTTTTCACTGTTTTTCTGATGACGGTTAAACACAACCTCAGCTCTGACACAGCACAGATAGAAATATAGTGCCTCATCACAACTATAGTTGTCTCTAATTCTAAATGGTAAAAAACTGATTTTTAATTATTTTATCTTTTTCAATAACTTCAACCGTTGATCTAGTTTCTAAGTTTGCTTTCGATTGGAAGGTGTTAGGTCATGGAGAACTGAAACCAGTCGTTTATCTTAAAGGAGCAGAAGATTGAATCAACACTGTCTGACAGAAAAACCAAGCAGCCACTCATGGTTTGTTCCCATGCAACAAGTCAAAATTAATTTGCTTGCATGAAACAAAGGAGGATTTTTTTGACGTTCTGCCAAAGTTTAAAGCCTGGCCCCCTGTGCAAGCCCCTTCTACATGTATGAAAAATCTGGATTTTGTTAAACCCCATGCCTTATGAGCAAACTCAACAGTTCTGTTAACTGTATGTTGTTTTTATGACACCTTACTCTTGTGTCTTTTATTATATAAAGCACTTTGAACTGCCTTGTTGCTGAAATGTCCTATACAAATAAACTGGAGTCATTGATTACCAAGCCGAAATTTTTAAAACCTCTTGAGACGCTGACTCAGGTGCAGAGCCTATAAATGTCCCAAACGGCACCAAAATTGCAAGATGGCTAACTTCCTACTTGTTTTTACAACATGAATGCAAGAGACTTTTGGATAGGTCTGAGGATGTTCCTCAAGAGTACCAAATTTCATGGCTCTGAAATGTGGTTAAATGTGGTTTTGAAAGTCACCAGAGGGCGCTGTTAAGCTATTGCCTAGTAAATTTCTCTCATGGCTGATGCATGCAAAAGCTCTGAGTTACCACATGTGTACATGCCTCCAAAAAGCCAATTAATTTGACAGAAGGATAGTAAATATCACACGTACAATTGGTTTTTGCATCACTTTCCCATGTTCAGGCCAAAAAAAATGTCTT
>CAEGAG010241382.1:0-46379 GCA_903067065.1 Brachyrhaphis terrabensis | reverse complement strand
AGCTGTACAGAAGACTAAATAAAATAAACTATGTATGTTTTTCTGGAGAAGATTAGTCTAAAACTGGACAGACAGCAGGGCCGGTCCAAGATTTATTAAGTCCCTGAGCAGAAATGGGAGTAGATCCCCCTTCCAGTTAAGGCTACTGGTGTAACCACATGTTACATTATTAAAAAGTCTCCATGTTTCCTATTAAAATTATTGATTTATCATTAACTGGAGTATAAGACATAAAAAGGGAACTTGCTAAGCCAAAAGTGCATATAATATATAAACATTTTGAATTTAATTTAAGATGAAAACACATTTATGCTTAATCCAAATCTCTTTAAGTGACGGTTCAATTTCACAAAAAGGAAGGCCATGTTATTCCATATTAGGCTAGAAAATATTTATTTTTCTTATTTAAGAAAAGAAAATTTAATTATTCATTTTGTGTCTTTTAATGTATTTTTAACATTGCATAAAAATGGCTTAAGTAGTTAATTGAAAAATCTGTAGAATGTGTCAAATATTTTTATCTGATTAATGGATTATTAATATAATAGACATAGTTTTAAATACAGTAATAAGTGACTAAAGCTGCAGATAAAAACATTTTGAGAATATTTGGTCAATTTAGTTTTTGTCCCCAGTCATGTCTTTCCAGCCGGACCGTGGGGGTCCGAGGGGACAGATGCCCCCCGGCCAGAACTACCTGAGCTCTCCCGCTCCCCAGCCTCCTGCTCCACCGTACCGTTACGACCCACAGACTCCGCCGGGTTCGGGTTACCATGGCAGCGCCGGCTACATGCCCCCTCACCCTGACTTCATGCAGTACCCTCCTCCGGCTCCGTCGCAGCAGACCCCCGGCGCTCTGAGTCAGTGCCCGCTGCGCCCGCCTTTCTCCAAACCCCCTCTCAATTTCCCGCCTCCCCCTTTGCCCAGCTCAGCAGGGGGTCCGACTCCTGGCTCCCAGGTGTCTGCTCAGACCTCCTACCCCCCTTACATGATGCCTCCGCCCCCACTGCCTCACCCAACCATGCCTCCGCCCATGAACTACCACCCCCCGTACACTATGAACTACCCTCCTTTCCCTCCTCCGCCCTTCAACCCTGGCTATACCCAGACCTCCGGCCCCTTCCAGCCGGACCACGGCGTGCGACAAGGGGGGCCGTACGCGTACGAGAAGTCCGCCGACAGCCGTAGGTCGCCAGAAAGAGGGTATCGTCATGACGACCACAGGCAGAAGAGCTATGGCTATGGCGAGCGGCACAAAATGGAGTTCAGCGGAGAGAGGAAGGAGCGCGGGAGGAGTCCGGACCGGCGTGGGAGGGCGGAGGGGGGGCGCTACAAAGCTGACTACGACAGAGGGAGGAGCCCGCCGCGACACCGGAGCCGGGAGAGGAGCAGGTAGGGGTCAAACTGATGGCCCGGGGGCCAAAACCGGCAACCAATAAATATTTTGTATTAAAAAAAATTGGCAGTACATATATTCTGCTAAGGAGTCCTCAACATCACCTGGTTCAAATTCTGTAAAACACAAAAAACAAATTAATATTCGTTAATCAATAAAAATCTATTCAGTAATAAGGATCTCACTCCTGTCTGCTTCGTCACAGGGAGCGGTACCGCCACCGAGATGTTCGCCGATCCCAGTCACCCGATCGGTACAGGAAGAGACCTCGAAGGTACGACTTTCAGGTTCACACAGGGGTGCAGCAGTATGTCACCTTAAAACTGATGATGAATGATTATATTGTCATTTTGACTCAATTTTCAAATAATAAAACTATAAGGTTATGATAAAAATACAGTCTCTCAAAGACCAAACTTTAATTTCCTCTTGGAATACTACAAAAACACAAAGCACCAAGTATTTTTGTCTAGTTTCTAGTGCAAAAATCTTACTTTACTTGAAACTTACAAGTAACTTTTCAGCAAGAAACATGAGCTTGTTTAAGTCAATAATTTCTTAACATTAATGAAAAAGTTCTACTTATAAGTGTAACAATCTGCCAGTGGAACAAGACATTTGTCCCATTTTATAACTTATATTACTACTTTGACGATTTTGTGTTTTTGCAGTGGATTAACTGGAATTCATTGTGACAGTGATAAATCAAAATGTTATCGTGAAAATATATTTTTCATGACAAATTATGACCAATAAAGTGATCTTTTTCAGCGTTTTTTAGATTTAGGCCAAAAGACCGAACTTGAAATGAGTGGGGGAAAAAAGCAACCAGAGTTCAAAACCACTTTTAGAAGATAGAAATCTGAAAGTGTGTTTTTATTTTTGTTTTGTGTAGTCGCTCAACGAGCCGAGACAGGAAGCGAGGGCGCTGGGAGGAGGAGAAGGAGCGGAGGTCAGACAGCTCCTCGGGGCCGAGCCGGGAGCGGAGCTACTCGTCCCTCCGGAGCCGGGACTCCGACGAGGCGTTCGGGGAGCGCGAGCGCGATCGGCAGCGGGACAGAGAGAAGGAGAAGAACGACGAGGAGAAGGAGGAGGAAGAGCTGCTGAAACCCGCCTGGATCCGCTGCACTCACGCCGAGAGCTACTACTCCAACGACCCCATGGACCAAGTGGTACGTTCTGCTCTGCACACTCTGGTTCATGGGTCAAACCCGGCCCGCCTTCCAGATCAACCCAGAACAGTTGTGTGCTTAAATATTTTATCACTCAAATCAAAGTGATTTTTATCTGTTCACTGCCAAGTTACATCAATCTGTCCCTCCAGTTGTTTTGCCATTTTGCACTGAATTAATCGCACGATAAATTAAAATTTCCACACTGCAAAACCACAAAGTCTTACAATTTTTTTTGTCTAGATTCTGGTTCAAATATCTTATTACACTTGAAATAAGATAAAACTAACTTACAAGTAACTTTTCAGGAAGATATATGAACTTGTTTTATGTAATATTGATTTTAAAAAATACTAGTTCCATTGGCAGATTATTTCTCTTACATTTTTCTCATTTTATAAGTGAGATAATCGGCCAGAAAATCTAGAACTTTGTCACCTTTATTAATTCCTTTAGGATTTCATGATTGTTTTTTATCTTTTTTAATCCTTTTTGCAATTAAAATAACACTTTTAGAAATATTTACAAGAAACTTTGGAATATTTGTGCTTAAGGATAACTTGACATCAACTAAAGCTGAAGCAGCAGTTTTGTGGAATTAAGAAATACTGTCACCTAGAGGTGGGAGTTAGCATCACTGAAACCCAAACAATTTCACAATTTTTATGAAAATGTGCAACAAACTCAGAATTATGCATTAGTGTGGAAATACGTGAAAGCATAATTGCGAGTTTATTGCAAATTGTATGCCAAAATGGTAAAAAAAAAACCTTTGGGTTTAAGTGATGCTAACTCCCACCTGTAGGTGGCAGTATTTTTATTTGCTGCTTTAGCTATCAAGTTATTGTCATTGAGTGACAAAAAGCCTTTTATTTTTGCTATATATAAGCAAAAATATTGCAAAAATGTCTTGGAAATATTTCAAAATTAGTCATTTAGACTGAAAACAAAGTCACAAAAACAATAAGTGTGAAAAGATGTTCGATATTATTTAATTTTAAGAACTTATTGAATGCAGAGACAGCTATTTATTAATATTTTAACAGTTTTTTTTATGGATTCTGTTGATACATTCTGGAGCATTCACGGTGTTGATGTGGCAGAAAGTGAAACAGATTTTGACGCTGTGCTGTAGATCATCAGGCGACGCCTCAGATCACCTCCTGCGCGCTAAAAGCCTTCCTGATCCCAGCTCTGTGTTTTTCTCCAACACTCTGACCTTTACCAGGAGTCTGTGAAAGCTGCAGCAGGAACGCTGGCTGCTCTTCCAGGAACGCCAGAGTGACTGTAAATGTCGGAGTAAACTGATTTATCACGACTGTCTGTGCTTTTTCTGCCGGGACAGTGAGGATGTTATCACTGAGTGAAAAAACAAAGGGTGCAGAGTGACTTTGGCGCTCAGATCGAAGGTTAAATGGAGCCGCTTTATGGGAATGAAAGCTTGATAATTTTATGTGCTTCTCATTCCGGGACAAAATTAAGTTTTCACAGTTTTCAAAATGAGATTTCAGGAGAGTATTTGTTGCATTCTTAAAGCACTCAGTTTGTCTTGATAATCTTTGTTATTTGATCGGCCCACAGAGAGACTTTCAGTCTCTAGAAACCTAATATCTAATGAAGCCACTCAGACAGCCAACCGTGTCACTTCATACTCTGACATTCCTGTAAATGTCACAGAAAGTTACATTAAAGTGTTCTTTGTGTGTAATAATAATTTCTCTGCAGGCGTTTGAGGCAGAAATCGCATTAAATTCACTTCAGTCCTCTTTAACCGCTGCTTGGACGTTAGAAACTGTTAGCATGTTTCCATCAACGGCTCAACGGATGGTGCTTTCAAACTTTTACCCTTTCCTTCCAAATCCAACAACGATCATTACAGTCAGACACCACAGGAAAAAAATCTTTATGCCTGAATACATTTGCAAATTGTAATGTGTTTTTATGTTTCTTTTAGAGTAATGGCTTCTGGCATATTTGTGACTTTGCTTTTTAAATTTTTCCCAGGAATTTACACATCATGTTTTGAAGCTTGTGATCTGCTACTTAGCACACAGAGATCGAGCTCCTTTCTCTGTTTCAGGGCGACTCCACGGTTGTGGGAACCAGCAAACTGCGCGACCTTTACGAACGCTTCGAGGACGAACTCATAAAGAGGCAGGAACGAGCCAAAGCCGCTCGACCCAAATGGGAGCCGCCTAAAACCAAACTGGACGAGGATCCAGGTCTGTAGCCCAACGCTTTACTGGTTCTGCTGCAGTTTTTCATTATAAATTTTATTTGGGTTTAGTTTTTATCCTGATGCAGAAAACAGTTACTGTATAATCCCAGTTATGAAGGGAAGAATGTGAAATAAAATATAACAAAATGACAGATTAGGTGTGTTTATTTGTAACTTTTATTATTTTTATTTTGTATGAAGATTTAATTCTGGGTTTAGACATGTTAACTGTTCACATGGGGGAAAAAGTGAGCCTTAAAGCGAATTAAATGGAAAGGTTTTTTAATAGATGGGCTTCATCAGATCATGAGGTCAACATGCTTCTGTACAATAACATTTTTAAAAATAAACTTCCTAGCTTCCTTCCTTTATCTCCTTCCTTCCTTGCTGCTATTCTTCTTTCATTTCTTTGCTTCCTTTCAACCTTCGGTCTTCTTTCCTTTCTCTCTTCTTTCCCTCCTTTCTTGCCTCCTTTCCTCCTCCCCTCCTTTCTTCTTTCTTTCCTTCATGCATTAATGAATATTTATTTCCTTCTCTCTTTATCCATTCATCCTTCCTTCCAACCTTCCTTTATCAATTCATGCATCCTTCATTCTTTCCTCTGTTCCTTATTTCCTGAATTTCATAATTCTTCTGCAGTTCATTTCTTCCTTCATGTCTTTCTTCCACTGATTCCTTCCTTCCTTTCTCCCCTCCTTCCTCTATCTTTCCTTCTTTTCTTCCATATTTCCTTCCTTCCTCCTTTTCTTCTTTCCTTGAACCGTCTTTATAATCATTTATTTGATGCCAGTCTCTTCCTGTTAATGAAGAGTCAGATGGAAATGAAGGCCGGCCTCAGAGTGGAAACTAAACCTTCTGCTTCCTTGTATTTACATGGTGACTCCTCTGATGTCGGTGACCTTTCAGTGACCTTTCAGAGCAGCCTTTACCTTTACCTTTTCGTTGCAGACGACAGCAGCAGCGAGTCGGACTGCGAGTCGGACGGCGACGGCAGCAGCTGCTCCAGCAGCTCCGACTCCGAGGTTTTCGACGTCATCGCTGAGATCAAGCGGAAGAAGGCGCATCCGGACCGTCTGCACGAGGAGCTGTGGTACAACGACCCGGGCCAGGTGAGACGAAACCAGTTAGCGCCCAGTTCAGACCAGTGAGACTGGGGAGGGTTCTGGTGAAGGAGCAGCTGGTCAGGGGGCCGGCAGGAAAAACAACCGAGGAAGTTCCTTTCTTCATTTCTATCATTCCTTCTTCCGTGTTTTCCTTTTCTTTCTATCTCTTACCTTTATTTTTCTTTCTTTCTTTCTTTCTTTCTTTCATCCTTCCTTTTTGCCTTCCTTCCTTTCTTCCTTCTTTGTCTCTTTTTCCTTCTTCTTTTCTTCCTTCTCCCTCATTTCTTTCCTCCTTCCATCCTTACTTCCAACATTCTGCGTTTATTTTTTCCTTCTTTTCTTTCTTTTACTTTTTTCTTTTATTCTTTTCTCTCCGTCCTTCCTTTCTGTTTCTCCTTTTTCTTTTTATCCTTCTTTCTATATTTTTTCTCTCTCTCTCTTCCTTTCTTCATTTCTTCTTCTGTTCCCTTTTTCATTTCTCTATTTGTTCTTTCTCTTTCTTTCCCTCCTCTTTCCTTCCTTCGTTCTTTAACGTCTCTTTTATTACTAATTCTCCATATTGAAAGTTTCACCACTTCAGAAATATTTGCCTTTGATCTATATATCTATAAATTTACCTCTAGAATATATAAATGTACAGATTAAAGATCCAGATTCCTTCCGGATCTTTTCCGCTCCTTCTTTCGGTCCGGACCGTAATCTTCCAGTGGGAGTAAATCCCAGCAGATTAACTGTCCAGTCCTGCCATGTTTCTGTGACGCCATCTTGATTTCTTCCTGAACCTGTGAAAACCTCGGAGCTAAAGGTCGGCAGCCTGCAGCGGTTCCTCCGGTTCTACCTGGCGCCATCATGGATCACTCTCTTCCTCTCTCTCTGTCCAGATGAATGATGGCCCCCTGTGCAAGTGCAGCGCCAAGGCCAGACGAACGGGGATCCGCCACAGCATCTACCCCGGAGAGGAGGTGGGGCGCGCTGCGAATAAATCACCCATCGTGACCTTGACGCTGCGCCACAGCACGGCCAAGGGCAGCGTCTCACTCATTCCCACACAAAGGCTATTCTCTCACGGACTACAATAAATGTGACTCCATCGCCTGTATAAGAAGATTAAAAAATAGACTCGGGTCCTTGTGACTCACTGATTATGTTTTCATGAGAAGCTTTAGCTTCTGTTAGCCTCTTCAGTGGAAGAATAAAACACATTTTAGCCTTGACATCAGACCTTCATGCAGCACGAATTGATAAAAATCACGCATTGATTAATAAATCCTACAACCTACAGGAGGTATTTCGGAGTTTGGTCAATTTGCACATCAGTCTTGACAAGATTTATTGCATATTTGCTACTTGACATGAGATTTCAATCCACAAGAATATAAAAGGTTTGTTCTCTGCAGTGAAAATGCAAAGTTTTTGTTATCAATTGTTTTAAAACGTATTCCAGTTTTATTTTTACACATCCAAAAGAATTCAGGTGAAAAACAAGCAAGCTTGATTAAAAACAAAAGTAAACCTTTGGCAGACTGAAATGATTAATCGGTTATTCAAATAATTGTCAACTATCTATCGATTAGTCATTGACTGGAGTAAAGAGACTCAAAAAAGAAAATTTTCTGAAAAACAACACATTCAGATCAGATATTAGACCAAAACTGTACAAAATATACATTTTGCATTAAAAACAGACCTTGACTCTGTAAATATTTTAGCTAAAACTAAGATTTGCTACTTGACATGACATTTTCAATTCAGTTCTTTACCAAGTTTTTCTAATGCAACGAAATAATCAATCATTTAGGAACTTAATTCAGTATCATTGAGACACATCCTGTACAATTCAACTGAAAAACAAACAGTATTGAGGTAATAATCCTTCATGATTGAAACGATTAATTGATTCTTCAAATAATTCTAAACTCATATAGTAACTGGGATATAAAGACGCAAAAAAAGGCATTTGCTAAAAGAAAACAAAAAACATTCAGAGGAGTAATTCAGTCAAAAGTGTACAAAATAAATATATATTTTACATTTAAGATAAAATAAAAACTGTCTGTAAATATACGTATTTACCGATTAATTGATTGTCAGCTAGCTTAGTCATCAATTAATCATTTACTGAAATAGCAGTTTTATCTGAAATGTATTTATTTCTTGATTGTAATTTTGGTTTTGCTGCCAGCCTTTGAAGCAGTGCCGTCCCATGAACAACAACGCTGGGAAACTGTTCCACTACAGGATCACGGTGTCTCCCCCCACCAACTTCCTGGTATGATGTCATCAGCGTCTCATTCCTCCGTTACAGCAGCTCAGATGTTTCACTCCACCGTTTTGACTCCCTTCTTTTCCAGACCGACCGGCCGACAGTGATAGAGTACGATGACCATGAGTATCTGTTCGAAGGATTCTCTCTGTTCTCCCACACTCCTCTCACCAACGTAAGTCTGAGGAAACGATTAATCGATTAACATGTCGGTCAGACATGTTTACTGACCAGATTTTAGATTTTAGTTTTCTGGTTGTAACCAGGAGTTGATAGTTTAAAGCTATAACTTCTAATTCCTCCAGCTTTTATGAATTAATTTCATTACGAATTGTAAGTTTGTGGGTTTGCAGCCTTTCATCACTGCAAAAATACAAAATCTTACCAAGTATTTTTTCTAGTGTCTAGTGAAAACATCTTAGTTCACCTAAAATAAGGAAAAACTAACTTTTCAGCATTAAATAGGAGCTTTTTTTTAAATTCCTAGCAGATTATTTCACTTATAACAAAACATTATTCCCACTTTATAAGTGATTCATTTATTATCATTCAATTACTGATATAAAATAAAACTGACAGTATTATTGGAAATGTTTTGTTCCACAACACCAGAAATAAACATCAATAAATTAAAAAATGTGGTTAAATGCAGTTTAGTGACATATGTCATTCTTTTTTTAAATATGTGGCATCCTTAAAAAGTTTATTTTAAATGGGAATACTTTTCAAGAATAGTATTTGTTGTTTGTAGCGCTATGATTGCTGCGACATGCAGTCACAGCCATACATTACCTAATACAAAAAATAAGTTATAACTAATTTATTAACACAATAATACCAAGAACTATTGCGATGAAATTATTATTTCATATTTCCAATGTTTATTCCAAATGTTTATCTATGAACTCAGGCAAACACAAGTATAGAGTTTTCTTAAATTTCCAGTTTGATCTGAGTTTTTCTAAAATAATCATTTTTAATGACATGAAACATTTTTGTGGATGAAAGGCCATATGTCAAACATAATAGATATTTGCTATTAGCTCAAACAACCATTTTAATCATGAGGAATACTCCTGATTTTTACTATTCTCTCTCCCGCCGTCAGCGCTCCTTTGACCCTCCTCCAGTTAACGCACTGAGCGAATCCTTCCTCAGCTTTCAGCTCCAGTTTCCTCAAACATAACTTCAAAAATCAGCTTCTGGCTGCGGGTCAGCTCCTTTGTTGCCGGGCTGACCCTGCCACCGAGTCGCCGCCGAGCCGTTTGAAGGCCCATCAGTGGCTGTCGGCCATTAAAGAGGGCCGACTCGATCTGCAGCCGTTTGAGCTCAGCCTGGTTTCCGTCTCTTTTTAGAAAACTTAAACTCTGATTTATGGCCACAGATCTACAAAGTTTTTCTACACTGCAAGGATTTTTGTCTAGTTTCTAGTGCAAATATTGTAGTACGTAAAACGAGATAAAAGTAACTTTTAACCAAGATCTATGAATTTGTTTTAAGTAGATAATTCCTTAATATTGATGAAAAAGTTCCAGTTCCACAAGTGGATTATTTATTAAGATATCTTTATTTTAAGTGAGTAAAAGTCAGCGGAACTATTACTTTTCAGGGATGCAACTAATTATTAATTAACTAATTAGTCTAGTAATTGATTAATTGATTAGTCCCATTAAAAATGATCAAGGCAAATTTGACAAATTTTTCATTTACCTACTTAAGCCTTTTTTTTTATTTTTATTTTTTACAATATTAGAAATACATTAAAAGATGCAAGTGATTCAGTTCCTTTTTTAAAAAATTGCTTTTTTGTTTTAGTTTAGGCTAAAACATATTTACAGAGTCTTAAATGCAAAATGCACATTTATTTTGCACAGTTTTGTCTTAATAACTCCACTGAGTGTGTTGTTCTTTCAGGAAATTACCTTTTTAAAAATCCGTTTTCTCCAGTTAACAATTAATCGATCACTAAGCTAACTCATTATTTCAGTACTTGATTAATCACAATTAATCTGATTAAACATTTCAGAAATTATTATTAAGAAATTAGTGACTTAAAACAAGCTCCTGTAATGTTAAAGTTACTTGCAAGTTGGTTTTGTCCTGTTTCAAGTGTAGTAAGATATTTGCACTAGAAATTTAGACCAAAATACTACCGTATTTTGTGTTTTTGCAGTGTATCCCACATGTTTGGCTAATGTGATCAATAGCATGAAAGACCCTGGAGGACGCGGCCCGATCTGAGGCGGATAATTTAAGCGGGCCTCGTTAAAAGCCGGAGCGAGGCGGATTAGGAAACCTAAAAGCGCGGCGATATTAGCTCGCCGCTAGTTAGCCGCTGGGACGGACAGGACTGAGCGCTGCTCCCAGGTTAATCTCTTAAAACGAACTCCTGCGCTCCGACAACAAAGACCGTGTAACTGGGGAGATTAAACACAGAAGAGCTGGCTTATCCTTTTAGCCAGATTTCAGTTGCTTAATTTCCACGAGTCGGGCCTTTTTAATGCATCTGCCTGCGTGATTTTCTTTACTTTTTTCCGTTTTCCATACATGCTTCCAGTTTAAAAAAAAAACGGAGCTTTTAATGAGTTTTCCTTGAAAAGCTGTAACCTCTGCCTATCGCCGTGGTAATGAGACGGCGTGTCCTTTTCTTCTCCTTGTCCTCTGCTCCTTTCATCATCACAGATTCCATTGTGCCGAGTGATCCGCTTCAACATAGATTACACCATTCACTTCATAGAGGAGATGACACCGGAGGTCAGTAAGACACCATTTTATCTCGCAGCTCCTTTTTCCCCTTTTTCTTCTCCTTCTTCTTTTTGTTTTTATCTCAAACGGCGGAGTCCAGCGGCTAATCCGTTCCAGGAGGAGGAGGAGGAGAAACCTCCGGGTTTGACCTACAAAAGTTGATCGGATCGATCAGTCAGATGAGCTTTCAGGTGTTCTGTGAGAGTGAATGTTTGATGACATTTCTCTGGGTTTTCCTCCTTGTTTCCAGAACTACTGCGTCCGAGGTTTGGAGCTGTTCGCCTCCTACTTGTTCCGGGACATTCTGGAGCTTTACGACTGGAACCTGACGGGTACGAAACAAAAAACGATTAGCTTTAACATCGTCACAAGAAAATGATACTACCGCCTCTACACTGCAAAAACACAAAGTCTAGTTTCTAGTGCAAATATCTTGGTACATTTCAAGTAGAACAAAACTTTTCAGCAAGATATAGGAGTCTCTTTAACCCTTTGCTGCATAAGTGGGTCTTTCTTGACCCGGTATGATCATCTTTTTGCAATATCTTTGTAATGAAAAGTTTTCATCACTTCATATTCCAGGTATTTCTCAAAAAATATGTTACTGATACCATAAAATTAAAACGTTTAATTTACCTTTTATAAATTTTAAGAAATATCATGTTTTATATTAGTACCCCATTCATCCGTAAGTGGGTCAAAAGTGACCCACATTCATTTCCTATGGAGTTGGTAAGAAATCTTTGTTTCCTACCAACTGCGACTCTCAGGAAAACATTTTTTTGTGAACTATACACACTGAGTCCTAAGTGTTACCGCTGAATAATATTTTATGCTGCAAGAACTTTTACAAATAATTATTTACATTTTTTACCTCACAAATGTGTATGATTGTCAATCATAAGTACTGTGACAGTGTTATAGTCACGAATCAACATATTAGTCTTCTTCAAAGTTAGCCAACACTAGTTATCTAACCAACTAGCTAACTTTACCGCCTATACTTTATTGTGCATGTCTATTATTTGTGTGTGTCTGACACCCTGGATGAGAAAACCAAGAGAGAGAGAATGTGTTAAATGACATGGAAAACTTGTTGATCAATGTGTTCAAGGTTCGTTCTTTTATCATCTCAATAAATAAAATAAAAGTTCATAGTTATATAAATATATGCATAAATAAATGAGCTGGAAAAGAGTAGAATGCCTTCTCCAGGTCAGGGAGGATGTCCTGCCCCAAGTGGAGGAGTTCAAGTATTTCGGGTTCTTGTTCACCAATGAGGGATGAAGGGACCGGGAGATCGACAGGCGGATCTTTGCATCATCTGCCGTGAATCGGGCGCTGTACCGGTCCGTCGTGGTGAAGAGAGAGCTAAGTTAAAAAGCAAAGCTGTTGATTTACCGGTTGATCTAAGTTTCTACCCTCATCTATGGTCAAGAGCTTAGGGTCATGTCCGAAAGAACGAGGTCACGGATACAAGCGACCGAAATGGGTTTTCCCTGTAGGGTGTCTGGGTTTCTCCCTTAGAGTGAGAAGCTCAGGCATCCAGGAGGGACTCAGAGTTAAAGTTGAAATGTTAGCAAGAAACTATTTGCTGCATAGAGTTATGAAACATTTTAGATTGAGTCACCTGATTTCAGATTTCATTTTATTCATTGAATCTCAGGTTATTTGGACTTTTTGAAGCCGGTTTTCTCTCTTTTTCAGGTCCTGACTGCGACCCTGAGTCTTCTGGATGCCAGCGCTTCCATTTCATGCCTCGTTTTGTCAGATTCTTACCGGGTAGGACTTTTTAAAACCTTTACATGACTGAAATACGAAAGCAGCATCTCAGATTTCGCTGCCGTTCGTGCTGCAGTTCTCCTTTCAGCCACCGGGTGGTGCTGTTGCATTGTTGCTGCAGCGGCATTTGTCACAACGGCTCCTGCCATCATGCCATCAAAAAGCAATTCCTCTCCCAGCTCTCCCAATTTGAAGAAGCAGCAGACAGACACTTATCCTGCTCTTTTACAAAAGCACAGCAGCGGCTAATCTAATGTTTCTGATGTGATCTGTGAGGAGGAACTAGGCTGGCTTCACATTTTTTATACAGTCCAGGTGAAAAGAAATGCACCCGCTCTCGTTTCTGTTGTGTTTCATGAATATCAAACTATTGTCTGGCTTTGAAATGACATACAGTCCAAATAGCTCTGCTGCCTTGCAGACAGAAAGTTCTGGGTTTGAATCTCAGCTTGGATCATTTTCCATGTTCTTCTTGTGCCATTGTAGGTCCAAAAACTTGACTGTTTAGTCCACGAGTCAGACCACTTTTTTGGCCCATCTCAGGGTGGCAAAGCCTAATGATATTTTTTAAAATGTCTCTAGATCATATTTTGGTTTGGTAGCCCTTCCAAAGTAACAGCTCTTGAAGTTAACACCCTGTTCTGATAAACTCTGGTCTCTGTTCGGTTGAAGTGAACTCTGATGCGGTTTGAATGTGTATGTGAATGACAAGCGGACTGGATACCGCTCCAACAGCAGGAAGTGGAGCATTCTGGGTAAAAAGCCCAGTGCTAAAAGGAGAAATGGTTTGTGGTTTTTAGCTAAAATCAAAAGAGAAATTTGATAAACTGATAAAATCTGACGCCACTCCATTTTTGTGAAGAAGGTTCAAGTCTTCTTCAGAGGATTTTCATGTTGTTTCCTTCAGTAGTTTTTGCTGCAGCGCCCCCACAGGTGAGGAGGGGAACAGGTTTTTCCAATGGTTTGGTTAGTTAAACCAAACTAATTGATATTAATGAAAGTTTAAAGGTCAAAAGGTCAACCAGCCCTCCCAACATTACCCAAATTTAATATCTTTAAAATGATTGCAGCACAAATGAAAATTTATGCTGCAGAAACGTTTGACCCCAATTTCATTAGATTTGAAGAAGTCACTCGGGTATACATATAAATAACGCATCAT
Source organism: Brachyrhaphis terrabensis (assembly GCA_903067065.1). Classification (NCBI taxonomy): domain Eukaryota; kingdom Metazoa; phylum Chordata; class Actinopteri; order Cyprinodontiformes; family Poeciliidae; genus Brachyrhaphis; species Brachyrhaphis terrabensis. Next base: position 32,538 of record CAEGAG010241382.1, on the reverse strand, counting down.
ATTCACGTTTTATATGATTCCTGCGTATGTTTTCTGTTGTTGGGTGATCGTAGACGGCGGGAAGGAGGTTCTGTCGATGCACCAGGTGCTGCTGTACCTCCTGCGCAGCAGCAAGGCGCTGGTTCCAGAGGAGGAGATCGCAGACATGCTGCAGTGGGAGCAGCTGGACTGGCAGAAATACGCAGAGGAGTGCAAAGGCATGATCGTCACCAACCCCGGCATGGTAAGGAGTTCTTCTTCTTCTGTCCTGACCTCTGACCCTGCAGGAAGCAGGTTGTGACATGAAGAACTTCCTCTGTTTTCCTCCACACTCAAAGCTTTTAGTGGGATGACATTCTTACCCGGCCTCTGTTTTCAAAGGATGAGCAGTAACTGTGTCCGTGTGAGGGTGAAGATGTCACAGAATGTGGAAAATATTCACTCCCTCAGATGTTTTATTGCTTTTATTGATGCTATAAATCAATCCTGAGCGACAAAATCTGGCATTTTTGACAAAACAAAACTCTTTTAAAACTCAAAACAAGCTGATGTACACAGATGAACAGTTGAATAAAAATCTAAAACATAAAAGATATTATTTGGGTAAATATTCAAACCTTTCTCAATAAAGCTGCTCATCTGGACATTTTCAGTTTTTCTCCATTTTCTTGTTAAACGTCCAGCTGTGAACATGGATGTAGGTGGATCCATAAATCTGATTTAGCTTCAGAAACTTTTGTTTCCCGCTCCAATCTGGGCTCTTTTCCAGTCTGGTCTAGGTTCTATTCCCAGTCCAATCCAGTTTCTTTTACAGCCCAGTCCGGTGCTTTGATTCCAGATGAATCAAATCATCTGAACTCTGGTTCTGCTTTCAGCAGCGGTGACCTCTGACCCTGGGATGAAACGTTTGGACGATGAGGGAGTCCGGAGGCGAGTGGGTGCCATCCGCTCCCTCTGATCTCCCGAACCGGCCGACAGGCGGCTTGTGATCCGGGTTCTGGCGCAGGACGGGTTGCCTGTCATTCGCTCCATCATTCTGTGACGGATCGCCTCGTGGTTTAGATTATTTATATCGCATCCCGCGGCTCGCCGCTGATTGAGCGATGGCTGCCTGGTGGCTAAACATGTTGATACTGTAAAATGATTTTCCTCCTCTCTCTCTCTCCAGGGTTCATCCAGGAGCTCAAAACCCTTGAAAATACTTGAAATTCAGTTCGATGTTTGATATTGAAGCTGCTCAGTTTTGTAATAAAGTGCAATCTAAAGATTGATCAAAAGCTTAAATCTGAAAAATGTTATTTAAAGTTGATATTTTCATCCACCTAATTAGGGCTGGAACTAATGCTTATTTTCACAATTGATTAATATATTGATTATTCTGTCAATTAATACATTTTTATGACGATTAATCAATTAATCATATAAAAAAGTGGCATTTCTTCATCTACCCACTTATGTAGGAGAAGTGGGTAACTTTGAAAGTCACTTGATAGATATCAAACTGAAGCGAACTTAAAATAAATTTGGCCTTATTATTTTATTAATTGATTATTCAATCAAATAGTTTTGACGATTAATCATATTTAAATTGCATTTTTCCTATTTATCCACTTGGGTTGTACAAATAGGTGACTTTGAAAGGCACTTGGTAGATATCAAACTAACGCAAGGTTAATATAAATTAAAGCTGCAACTCTTTATTTTAGTAATCAATTTATTGGTAAATTATGTGAGTGATTAATCAATTAATAATATTAAAAATTGCACTTTTTCATTTACCCACTTAGTTGGTAGAAGTAAGTAAGTAACTTTGAAAGGCACTTGGTGGATACAAACTATATTATTTCTGCAATTAATGATTATCAGAATAAAGTGTGTTTTCTGTATACTAGGGCTGCAATTAATGAGTATTTTAGTAATCGATTATTCAATTGAATATTTGAACGATTAATAGAATTAGTCGCATAAAAAGTAATTCTGCTTCATTCTACTGATTTTCATTTAAAGCTTTTCTTATATACAGTATTAGAAATAGATTAAAAGATGCAAATAAACAAATAAGATGCCTAAAATTCAGTGGAACAGCATTTTGTTAGTAAATTATTTACAGAAAAAGGATTTTTTTATCATTGATGGAAAATATTTATATTGTTTGTACAGTTTTTGTTTAATTAATGCTCTAAATTATATATTTTTTAAGTTCATTTGTGTTGTTTTTATCTCCAAAGCGGGAAAAGTTTAAAAACGCTCAAAAAGTTCTTGACTTTTTCTGCTGGAAACACGAATGCAGCGTCCTTCCCTCCGTGTTTTTCAGAAACCGAGCTCAGTGCGCATCGACCAGCTGGACAGGGAGCAGTTCAACCCAGACGTCATCACCTTCCCCATCATCGTTCACTTCGGCATCCGGCCCGCTCAGCTCAGCTACGCCGGAGACCCCCAGTAAGATCACAGCAGAAAACACAAAACGCGGGCCGCCGCCTCCCCGCGGAGTCGGGGACGGCGACGTTTTCGCATGCGTCGTCACGGGTCCCGTGTTTCCGTGGCGGCGCCTCGAATTCGCCATGCGTCTGGTGAATAGTAATGTAACATCCGGGGGGCTCCGAGCGACAGAACTGTACTGTGTTGCTGCATAATTAACAGAAGATGAAGATGAGGTGATGTGAGCGTTCTGACAACAAACACACACCCTGTTTACAGAGGCTAAATTTAAACCTGAGCTGATGTTTACAAACTTTAATTCAAACTAGGCAGCTAACAGACACAAACATTAAATTCATCCACATTTCATCAACTTAGAAATTCAGACTTCAACTGTTTTTTCTGGATTGTTGTGAAGAATATCAATATTTTTAGACTTTATTAACTCAGTTTATTTATCTTCTCTTTGCTTCTTTGTGTCATTTTTTACTCCCTTCTTTCATGTCCTTATTTTACTGCCTCTGTTTCTACTTTGTGTCCTTCATGTCTTCATTGTGTCCTTCTCTTCTTTGTCCCTTCATTCCCTCCTTTTTTTTTTCTATCCATCTTTTGTTCTTCCTCCTTCATGTTCTTACATTGAACATTGTGTTCTTCCTCATCTCTTCATTTATGTTAATCCTCCTTCTTTCTTTTCTTCTTTGTTTCATCTTCACTTTGTCCCTCCTCTTATTCTTTATTTCTTGTCCTACAGTTCATCCTTCCTTCTTCTTTTTTCTTATTCATTCTTGCTCTCTTTGTTTTTTCTTCCTTGCTTCTGTCTTTTTCTCGTTCTTCTTCTTGCTTAGTTTCTGCTTTTACTTCTTTCTTTTAAGTTTCCTCCTTCTTTTTTGCTTGCCTTTCCTAATTTCTTCCTTGCTTTCTTCTTTGGTGCTTTCTGTCTTTTTTTCTTTCTGGTCTTGTCTTTTCTCTTGCTTTCTTTTTTCCTTTGCTTTTCTTGCTTTCCTTTGCTTTTCCTGCTAGTTCTAGTGAAGGACTTGAATGTTTATGTTTTCACATACATATAAATATATAGATGTTTATCTGATTTCTACTCTGTGATTTAAATCAGATAGATGTACGTTTTACTGAAAACCTTGACTATTAATCTAGTTTTGGATGGTTAAGCTGTTCTGATGGCTGTTTTAACAAACAACGGTGGTGGCTGCATCATGCTGTAGGGATCTTCTTCTCTTGAGCATAAAAAATAAAACCTGCTAGAGGCTGAGGCGGAAGATAATCAACCTTAAACATACAACCAGATGTGCAAACTGTGTTTGAATGGTCTAGTCAAAGCCCAGGCTTGAATGCGTTTGAGAAGTTGTGGCAAAGAACAACCCAAAAAGCTAAGAAAGTTGGTTCTACAACCCATTAATCCAGAAACAAATGCACACCGCACTTTTTAGATGTTGAGTTATAAAAAAATTGTGTGAAAATTGTGTATTTTTCTCCTTTCGGTTCACAATCAGACACTAAATTATGTTGGTTTGTAAAGTTAGAACATGTAGGAAAGGTTATTGGAAGGAAAACCTTTGCTTGCTCTGTATGATAGAGAGAAAAACCAGAGAATAATAATCTGAAAATCAATTTTCCTGATGCTGTTGGATTTCTGATCGCAGCTAATGACGCGCAGTGTCAATGGCGGCGGCAATCGTAGCCGCAGACACATCAGCAGCAACATTTATTGACACTTTTTCTTCTTCTCTGCTCCCCACCCAACGGACACACAAGCTATGATAATGTCAGAGGTCAGGGGACGTTTGCAGAGGAGAAATAAATCAGGATGATGGAAGAGGAGTGAAATCACTGCAGAGAATAAATTAAAAATGACAGAAAAAGGTAAACAGAAGATGAAATCTGCAGATTCGCTTCAACCTGCTGTCTGTTTTCAACTTGGGCCTCCATTTCTTTATTTTTTTTATTTTTCTGAATCCATAAAAGCAGCACCTGACATGAACTGAAAGTGATTCCTGTCACATTCATGCCTGCAGGAGCAGCCGAGTCTTTTCTGAACTGAAGCAGAGAAACTAATCAGCATTCTGCGCTGTGATTGGCCGCTTTATGTCCTGATGACATAAAGCCTCAGTTTGGGACTATTAAATAAAACTGTATACCTCGCTTTATCTTTACATGAATATTCTGCAGTTAGGTGTTAATTTACAGATATTTACCGACATTCAGATGATTTTTACTCTGATTTAAGTAAAGAAAACAGTGCAATTCACATCCTTTAAAAGCTACTTTAATAAAATTTAAATAAATGTTTAGCATTTATATCTTAATGTCAAACTGAACATTTTTTAATTTGTGGAGTAAATTCAGTCTTAACAAACCAGTTTTTGATAGATTCCACTAATATAAACTAAAGCTAGCAGCAGCTATTCATGTTAAATGCTAATCAAGCTAACAACTACTTAAGCTTGCAGCTAATTAAGCTAGCAGCTATTTGCATCAACAACTAGTTATGATAACAGTTTGCTTACTAATCCTCCATATTGCAAGTTTTTTTTCTTCCTTCCACTAAACTTTCCATTGATATTCTTGTCTGCTGGATAACTGTAACAGTCATCCCTATGACTACGGAGATCATAGCACGACATTTTTATATTTACATTTTTATCATCAAACTTAACAGAAATTGCACCACTTTCTTCACCGTGTGTCATTAATCTGTTCACATCTCTAATTTAATGAAATAATGGCCGCTGCGCATGTTACACAGGTTGTTGCTAGGTAACCAAAGACTGAGTGAGTTAGTTGATGCCACCCACCTTGCTTAGCGGGCTGAGCAGATTGGACTGCGATTCTGGTTGTTATATGGTTATTTTATTGCCTCCTTGTTGCTTGTCTTTATTTCCCTACCACGTTTTTTTTCTTCCACTAAACTTTCCATAAATGTTTGCATACATCACTCTGTGAACAGCTAGCTCTTTTAGCAGAAGCTTTTTATTGCTAAAGCTACGGAGGGTGTTGGCGACTAAAATACTGTAAAGTTAACAGTCTTCTCTGTGATTATGAAGGACATACACTGCAAAAACACAGAATTTTACCAAGTATTTTTGTCTAGATTCTAGTTCAAATATCCTGGTTCACTTTAAATAAGACAAATCTAACTTGTCAGTAACTTTTTCAGCAAGATATGAGCTTGTTTTAAGCCATTAACACCTTAATATTGATGGAAAAAATTGTTCCATTGGCAGATTATTTCACTTAAAACATACCATTAAGTACTTTTTTGTCAATATTAAGAAATTACTTACTTAAAAAAAATCGACATGATACAATAAAAGATTTGTATATTTATATAAATATCTTGTAAAGTGCATAAAGATAACATTTATTACATATTACTAACCATTTTTGTCTAGTTTTTAGTTCACTAAATCTTAGTTCACTTGAAATAAGACAAACTAATTCACAAGTAACTTTTCAGATAGAAATAGGAATCAGTAATTACTTATAGTGATGGAAAAAATTATTAGTTTATTGGCAGATTATTTCACTTATAATATGGGAAAAATGTCTTGTAATAAAATCATTTTTCATTTAATTGATCGACTTAAAACAAGCTTATTTATCTTGGTGAAACAGTTTCTTGAAAGTTTGTTTTGTTTTATTTCAAGTTTAAGATATTTGCAACTAAACTGGACAAAAGTTATTGTTAAGATTTTGTTTTTGCACTTCTGTATTTAAAAATAGTTTTTTTAATCATCTTCAAGCGATAATCATCAAACTTAACAGAAATAACTCCACTTTTTCCACCGTGTGTAAATAATCTATGGGCGTTTCTATATTTTGTGAATCCTGAGAACATCAGCAGGACAGGCGGTTTGTTCCTTCCTGGAAGTTTTCAGTGACGGAGATTCAGATGAAAGAGTCTGAGAAGCGTTGGAGAACTTGTGGGTAGAGAAGCAGCTAATGAAAGCTTCCCAGAGAGCCGCGGCGGATCCGTGGAAAGGTCAATGCGGCGGGTTGGGGACCGCCCAGACTGGACCGACTCTCCATCGTTGTGAGCGGCGGCGGTCCGCTGATAATCGGGGCGGTAAAGCCGCCTCAGTCCTTCGCCTCAGCCTCTAATGAAGTCCCCACTAATAAAGCTCTGAAATTCATCCACTGCTCTCCTTCCTCATCAGTCCACACTGAAAAAACACAAAAACTTACCAAGAATTTTGTCTAGTTTCAGTTGAGCATGGTACACAGTCACAGTTTTCATCATTTTATAATTTATTTGTGTGTAAACATTTGTCACCAGGTATTCAGATGCTTGATATCTTTGTGTCTTTTGATAGAAATTTACTTGAAAATCTTTATAAAGTCTTATTTCCAGCGTACTAACTTACAAATAACCTTTCAGCAGGAAATAGGAGCTTGATTTAAGTCAATAATTCCTTAATATTAATTAACAAAGGTGCTAGTTTCTCTGGTAGATTGATGCAGTTATAACGACATTTATTTCATGAAAAGTGGGAAATAAAATCAGCCATTGACAGTATTTTTTTCCTGTTAAGTTAAAATGTAGCTATTTGTTATTGTATTATGTTTTTACTATACAAAACACTTTGAACTGCCTTGTTGCACTGCAAAAACACAAAATCTTACCAAGTAATTTTGGTCTAGCTTAGTGCAAATATCTTACATTTGAAATAAGACAAACTAGCTTACAAGTAACTTTTGAACTTGTTTTAAGTAAATAACTTGGGTAAAAGTTTTTAACACTTGGGAGCAATTTCATAACATGAGAAATTGTAATATTGTTGACTTAAAACAAGTTGCTATTTCTAGCTGAAAAGTAACTTTTAAGTTAGTCCACTAATATATTTGCACTAGAAACTAAACCAAAAATACTTGGTAACGTTTTGTGTTTTTGCATTTTAAGCACATAGTATTCACAGTGCACTGCAAAAACACATTTTATAAAGTAATCTTGATCTAGTTTCTTGTACATTTGAAATGAGATAAAACTAACTTACTTGTTTTTAGTAAACAATTCCTTAATATTGATGAAAAGTTCTAGTTCCATTGGCAGATAAATTAATTTATTAGACATTTTTACCATGTTATAAGTGAAATAATGTCAATGAAACTAGTTTTCTGTCATTAATATTAAGAAATTGACTTAAAACAAGCTCCTCTATTTTACTGAATAGTTACTTTTAAGTTAGTTTTGTCTCATTCCAAACAGACTAAGATACTAGTCAAAATGTTGTGTTTTTGCAGTGCTCTCTGTCCTCAGTAATCATAAGTGAATAATGGCGGCTAAACGAGGAGAAAGTCTGGTGAATGGGAGCAGAACGGCCGCAGTCGGCCCCTCGGTGCATCAATCAGGGCTCTGATTGAGAAGAGAGAGTGGATGGAGGGAAGGGGGTTCATGTCACCTTGCCGATAACGCCCGTCCTCCTTTCACATGCAAATCACTGCAAAGACAATGACATTTTATAGAGAAATGAGGCTTGAAATGAGCGTTTGAGACACTGTCTTTTTTTCCGCTTGAACGATGAAACAGAAACAATCGACTCGAACTTCGGAGCTCAACATCAGTTCTTCAGCAGCTGATAGCGGAGTTCAGTTATGTTGGAAATAAGGCAAAATAAACATGAAAGATGATTAAAAAAAATTGTTTTCTGATTGCAGGTACCAGAAGCTGTGGAAGAGTTATGTGAAACTGCGCCACCTGCTGGCAAACAGCCCAAAGGTCAAGCAGATCGACAAGCAGAAGCTGACGCAGAGAGAGGTGGGTGGAAAGAAAACTGACAAATTTTATCTTCTCAGAACGGTTTTCATTAAGATAAAAAAAAGAATTTAAAAAATGTTTTTGTCAGCTTTTGTTTAAAATCTGCTGCGTTGTCTTTTGAGTTATGAAGCATTTTGCAGCTGCGTCTTTAAATACTAAATGGGTTTCAAAATGCATTCATTTCCACTGAACAGTCATAATACTCATAATATTGCTACCAAGTGATAAAACTTTAATCTACCAGGGGAACTAGTACTTTTTTTAATCAATATCAAAGAATTGTTGACCTCCTATGTTGCTGAAAAGTTATTTTTTAAGTTAGTTTTGTCTTATTTCAAGTGTACTAAAATATTCAATCTGCCAGTGGAACTAAAACTTTTCCATCAAAATTAAAGAGTGTTTGACTTAAGACTAGCCTCAATTTCTTGCTAAACAGTAATTTTTTAAGTTAGTTTTGTCTTATTTCAACTAGAGGTAAAAAAAAAAAAAAAAAAACTAGACAAAATGACTTGGTAAGATAAAACCATTGAGTAAACAAGCTTTCACTTTCTTACAGAATTTTTAAATTTTTACCCAACATTTCTATATTATTTTCTTTATTTTTTCCACTCGGAGGGTTTAAAATATTAGGTAACTAAATGTCTGACTCTTTCCCTGTTTACTTTTTGTTCTGGAGGCCTGGAAAAACCCGACTCCCTGTTCTGCAGAAGTTGTGCGGCTCCATCTCCGTTGTTTTAAGTCAGGCATGAAAAATGCGGAGCCCCTTTTTTTTGCTGCATAATTGAGATGAATTTGGAGCTGTGAATAAAGCGGCGGTAACTGCCCTCCTGAGCCGGGTGTGAAGGTCAGCCCGCCACCGTGGGAGCGTGGGCGGAAAAGGTTTGGATTTGGTGAAGTAATGACCATGCAGCCGCTGGGAATCCCTCGGCTGCAGCGCTACGCGTGTGGCCCCGAGAACCGGCTCCTTCCTGCAGATCCGGGATCCTCCTCCGGATCGTTTGATTCACTCTCAACCAATAACGAGCGGCAACTCTGAGCTCAATTAGTTTGTTTCCCAGGTAGCGCCGCAAAGCTCTCCCAGCTAACAGGCCCTGACAATCCCACTGTCAACATGCGCCGGAGCAATTAGTGAAGCCAAACGCATGCACACTCACACCGCGGGTCCGTCAGGCTCCACCAGGAGCATTAGCCGTGTCAGCGGCGCTGCGGCTTTGCTGCTTATTTAATGCCTCGGGGAGCACTGCGAGACTAAAGCCTTTGATGGGCATCAGGACACAACCTGTCCGAGGTTTTCACACCAGTTGTGTGATGAGAACCGGCCTCACACCAAAGCTGCAAACTACCACCCTCTCATATCGTTAAAGGCAGCCTGTTATGCTTCCTTGAGCAGGTTAGGGTGGGTTTATGGGCGATACAAAACATGTTTTTTATGTTTTCTGCTCAAAATCTTCCTTAGATATTGAGATTTTAGAGCTGGTTTAGGGCTTCTGGTCACTTTAAATCCAAATAAGCTGCAACCCAACGTGAAAATGGCTTCAAACAGATGCACAGTTGTACAACTGTACAGCTTTGAAAAGCAGAAGTGGAGCCTCCTGTACAACCAACAAGAATACATGCAGCAAGTGGTTTCTAATAGGGTTGTACACTGCAAAAACACAACTTTTACCAAGTATTTTTAGTCTAATTTCTAGTGTAAGTGTCTCAGTACACTTGAAATAAGACAAGTAACTTACAAGTTACTCACAAGTAACTTTTTAGCAAAATATTGGAGCTTGATTTAGGTAAATAATTCCTTAATATTGATTTAAAAAAGTTCTAGTTCAATTGTTTGGTTATTTCACTTATTACAGGACAGTTTTCCCATCTGATAAGTGAAATAATCTGCTAATTAACTTGAATTTTTTCATCAATATTAAGGATTTATTTCCTAAAAACAAATCCTTAATATTGTGTTATTGGAGTGTTATTTTAAATAAAAAAAACCACACTTCCATCCAAGAAATGTTGAGCTAAAAAGATCAAATTCTTAAATTCACATTCAACATTTCCTCCAAACATTGAACAATAGAGACATTGTAAAGTCTTAACTCAAAACTTCTTCGGTGGATTAAGTCTTCCAGTTAATGTAGCTCGTTTAACGCAGAAAAGTCAAAACTCTCGACGGAAAGTGAGGAGAACATGCAACAGATGTTCGCTCTCCTTTCGTCAGCCATTGATTTTCAGGAAGCGTTTGGTGTTTGACCTCAGCCTGATCCAAAATATAAACAGTCCTCTCAGCAGAAGGAGATGACGGCAAAAGTCAAATGTGCCGTGACTTTGACCAGCAGAAACAGAGCGCCTGTACCTCCCTGGTTAATTATTTACTTTTCTTGTTTCCCTCAGTTCTCTGACCCCGCTGCAGCCCCTGCATAATAAACTGTTTACATACGATTCACGCTTCTCTGTGATGACTGCTTTCCATATACAGTGGCTGGCTGGCTGGCTGTCCACAGGAGGGTTTGCCGTGTGTGGTGGTGCATACGCGTGGGCGAGCGAGTTTCTTTTTGATGCACAGTTCAAAGTGGGAAGGCATTATTTATTCATGCCTTTGTTGTTCTTATTTCCTCGGCGAGTCAAAAATTCCTGGCATTCCATTTTAGGCAGATCACGGCTAACGCAGAGCGAGTCGATGCTGTCTCTGCTGAATGAAACACACGCGTGAGCACACACATTAAGGAGGCGCAGTCTGTCAATACGGCCTCCATCTTGGTTATGTTATATCCAGGACTGCCTTATATCTGAGTCAGACATTCTGGTCAGTCTCCTGACGTTAAGGTTGGATCTGTGTCCAACCAGCTTTGTGAGATTCTGTTTGAGTTTCAGATGGAATATAAGAGAAACAAGTAGATTTAGGGGGAAAGAGATTGCTTGAATTCATATTTTGATGACAAGAAGAACCACTTTCACACTGCAAAAATAGACAATCCTACCAAGTATTTGTGTCAACAGTTAGCCTTCTCTTTGTAATGGTTGTATGTTAACATGTAGCATTAGCCTGCTAATTCTAGCATTATATCAACAAACTAATGTTTACATACTAACTTTAGTAAGTTGACATACTAATACTACCACAGCAATTAGCTTGCTAAATTTTGTGGTAGTATTAACATTAACATTAGCCTGCTCTTTTTGGGGTAGTTAACATTTTGCTTTAGCTTGCTGAAGTCTGTTAGTATTTTACCATTTAGCATTAGCCTACTAATGCTAGCATTAGCTTTAGCGCGTTAACATTAGAATTCACCTGATTTTGGGGTAGTAAGTTAACATTTTGCTTTAGCTTGTTAAAGTTTTTTAGTATTTTACCATTTAGCATTAGCCTACTAATGCTAGCATTAGCTTCAGCCCGTTAACATTAGAATTAGCCTGATTTGGGGGTAGTAAGTTAACCTTTTGCTTTAGTTTACTGAAGTTTGTTAGTATTTTACCGTTTAGCATTAGCCTACTAACACTTTGTTATTAGTTTTAGCCTGTCAACATTAGCATTAGCTTGCTAATGTACTATGTTGACATTTCGGTTAGTATCTATGGTGTAAAATTAGAACATAATTCTAATTCTTTTGCCTGAAACACAGGTTTTATGTTAGAAATGTACTCAAGCTGTTCTGCTTAATGCAGAGCAACAATTTGTGCTCTTGCTAAAACTGTGTTGGTGTAGAGTCGATGGCAGATGTGTTACATCATGATTAAACCTCAGCGTTCTGCCATGTTTGTATCTCGTACCATGTAAGGTTGCAGTATGTTGCATGTGGCAGTCTGTCATGGAAACTGAGGCAAAACAAGAGGCGACAGGAGTTTGTTTTTGTGGACGGGGAGACGTCTCTGAAGGCCGCGTTCAAGCCGATCAATAATTGACTGGCCTGGTTGTTTGGCAGGAAGCTCTTCAGAAGATCCGGCAGAAGAACACGATGCGCCGTGAGGTGACTGTGGAGCTCAGCAGCCAGGGCTTCTGGAAAACCGGCATCCGCTCCGACGTCTGCCAGGTAACATCCAGCAGCAACGCGCTGTCAAACTCCGCAATGTGTAACGCATTAAAGCTCGGATCTCCGAGGATTTCACCTTTTTAAATAAATGATAGGCAATCAAAGCAGACACCTTTTTAAATCATCCTTTAATCAAAACATAGACGTAAAACCTATGATAATGTCAAAGAATAAAGGCCTCAAAGCTCTAAAGTTGTAACCAGAGTTTGAATTGAGTTTCTGTTCTTAGAATAGTAAAAATCATAAATCGAATAAAAAAGAAATTCAGTGACACACGAAGGCGTTTTGGGACTGAATTAACTATTTCAGTTCCTTTTTTCCTTCAGATAGGAGTCATTTTTAGTTTCCTACTTGTTGGCTTGTTAAATATATCCTTTGTTTTTTTAAATTAACTCCCTATTGATTATTGAAGATAAAAAACTAAAGGTCTGGTAGATGTTGATGAGCAAACCACCCAAGTTAGATTTGTCTTTTTAGCCGCTTTTAAAGGTGTTTATAACCCTTTTGTTTCACATTGCAGGCATGATTTATTGTATTTTATTAAATTAAATTTATACTATTGATGCTGTGCAACACGTAAAATCTTCTAACTGTAATTACAACTTCAAGTCTTCAGAGGGTTTGTCTCCAAATCATATTTTACATCTAGATTTTTTTTAAAATCCCTTGTTTTTCTGTCCACAAGATCTCAAGCTTGAACTATATTGAACTATGAGCCATTTTAACTCAACATGCCTCCAAACTCAAGTCCTGCTAATGATTTGATTGAGACAGGTGGAAGCAGAGAAACTCTAAAATTTTTAAGACTGAATTTTGACAGTTGTTCCTCCTTTTTCCCACTGCTGCTACCACCGTGTTAAATAACAGTGCGTCAGGAGAAGTCAAGTTTATTTGTGTCAATTATGCTTCTGTGGTGTAAAGCAACAAGGCGGTTCAAAGTGCTTTACATCATAAACACTTGATACTGTAACCAATTAAGAAACAAGCAAAAAACATATTTTGTCAAAGAAACTCAAGGAAATAAACATCAAATATGTTGGTCAATGTTCCTGTTATTACTAATCTAAAGCCTTGAAGGAGCTCAGTGTTTCTGCAGTTTTGCAGTTTTCTGGAAGTTTGACTCTCTATAGCTTTGTTTGTTTGCAGAAATGAAGCTGAAGGGAGTTTAATATAAACACACATTACATGGAGGAACATGGTGGTGGCAGCATCATGTTGTAGGGACAAACATGGAAGCCACTTCCTGTGTCAATCATAGTTAGGGAGTAACTAATTACATTCATTCATTAATTAATTTACATTTACTTGAGTAACTGTTTTTTGTTTTTAAGTACTTTTATTTGTTTTTTTTTCACGTTGAACTTTTTACTTTTACCGTTTCTGTTATTTTTTTATTGAAAGAAACTGATTTGGAAAAATTATCTTTTGTCTGATTTTTTTTTTTTTTGTTACCTATATGAATTATTCCCAATCCCAAAATTTCCACTTAACTTCACATTTTGGTTTGTTTGATTATGTAATTTGTAAATATTAAATGATTGATAATTTTATCTTTTACTGAAGAAATACTCAAGTTATTTCTTGAACATCTACTTTCTACGTTTATTTGAGTAAACATATGCAAAAGTATCACTACTCTTAAATACAATTTTTGGATACTTTGCCGACCTCTGGACCCAATAAAGTTAGTAGATAAAATATTGTAACATTATTTGTTTCACATCCAAAAATCAGAAACTTCTAACTTTTGTGTAATTTTGTCCGTTTTGCATGAATGCAGCTTTGATTCTTTTTCTAATTTCACCTGCTGACGTACAGAGTTGCCGATCTGTCTCTGCTAATAAAAAGGTAACTGATGGGAATGAAAGCTGAGTTTCAAAGCGAAACAGAAAAAAGGAAAAGCTGTGCGACGCGACGTTGCTTCCAGAACATCCTCGTGTCTGTGGCTCCACTCAGGCAGACGCTGTCAGAAACTTTGCCTGTGATCTCTCCTCTATCGCCGCGTCTCCGTTCGAGTGTCAGAGTCTGTATGAGCAAAGTGGACCCCTGCAGAGCTGCAGCACTTACACCGTTCATCATGCGACGACTCCAACCTGACAGTTTATTTACATGCAGCTGCGCCGCCGCGCGCCGTTTTCACCTGCGACGGAAACGAAACAGGGCGGGAATTTATTTTTATCTGCGTCTTTATCTTTATTTCAGGGGAATATTTAGTTCTTTTACTTATATATGCCTGTAATTTAGCAGATCTAATGAGGACTGAACTCCACAGCTGCATGTTTTGTTGAGTTCAAACTGGTGCTTAAAATCCTTGAAAATCCTTGAATTTCAATTGGATGATTTCTGTATAAAGTCCTTGGACGTTTTTGATGTTTTATCTGTACAGTTTTGTAATAAAGTGCAATCTAACGTTTGATTAGAAGCCTAAATTTGGAAAATGTTTACAATTTAAACCAGATATTTTTACACATATTATAAAGAAACACTAGATCTGTTTCCATTAACGGTAAAATTGTTCTTATCACAGAAACAAACAAAACCCCGCAGTTGCAAACTTTTTTTTTTTCGACATTAGCGGAATATTGACAAAGTTTTGCTCACATTTCTAAGAAAAACGTAGCAAATAAAATTTTTTATTCTTACTTTCCGAATTTAAATCTAGCTAAAAGTTTCTTGTTTTAGGTCAGTTAGTGTTACCGAAATTATTTATACTTACTAAATTCCTGAAATCTAAGAATTTTTTTTGTAATTTTCTGTGTATATTGTTTTTAAGTATTTAATATGAGCTGAAATGTCATTTACCTTAACACAATTTATTTGGATTGTTTCGTGGAAATGAAAGTTTTCTCATTCTTAATGGCTCAATTACTGATTAGCTGCATCAAAAAAACCCACAATTTTGCAGAGGCTGTGTTTCCATAAAATAAGAAATTACATTTAAATCACATGTGAATAAGCTTGTACATGTGACAAGTCATTAAAAATGTAAACAGTTACAGGAGATATATTCATAATTCAGCCATCAGAGGAAACGTCTGGCGTTGACTCGACAAGCCCCGCCTACCTGGTAGTGGCTACAATCACGGCGTTTAGGGGAAATTATAGTCTGCCATTTTACAGAAGAGTTCTGGATTCAACTGGACTAAAACAACTTTTTATGAACTGCATGATGTTGCGAGAGCTCTGATGGAAAACCATCATCCTCCAATCACTTTCACTTCCTGTCGTCTTCCTTGGCGTTTCCACCAGTAGTAACATCCTGTTGTTGATCATGTGACTCATGTGATGCGAAAAAAATTTATTCTATTGCAGTTTTAATGAATGCATCCATTTAGATTAGAAAAACCACCTCATCCTAATGCAAAAACTTATCAAAAACATGAGTTTTCTTTTTTCAAAGTTAAAGGGAATTTATTTTGCAACTTCAACTTGTCAATTTTATGTTTAAAGGAAACGCAGCTGTTGATCGCCTTATATTTTGTGCTTTAAACGTTATTGAAATTGAATTAGTGTTTGTTTTCAGACCAGTCAGGTGTATATCTTTACATTGTTCCTGCTTTAAATGTAGACATATTACTGTTTCCAACAGAAATAAATGATATAGAAGTGAATTTAAACTAATTTTATTTACTTCATTTGTGTTGTTTTGTCTCCAAAGTGTGTTGGAAAAGTTTGAAAACTTTCTTTAATTTATCGTCCGCTCTGCTAACGCCGGCCTCAGGCGATAACTGGCGGCAGCTCCGTTCTCCGTCTCCATCCCGGTTACGTCACCGTCCACGCCGCCGTCAGCCCGCGGCTGATCCTCCCGCTCACGTTCGGCGAGGAATGACAGAAAGTTGTATCCTCACGAGTCAGACCCCGCTCCCCGCGAGGTCTGCCAGGGAAGAATCCGATCCATAATTGCTGTCCAATTATATTTGCTTCAAGCTGTACCGCCGCGACTAATTGCTTCATGAATAATTTCAGTTGGAGCCGCGGCGCTGCACTCCGAGCACTGCGTGACACGGACGAGCGATGGCCGCTAAAAGTGACCCCTAATTTCTTCATTTTGAAAGCCGTCGGGTCTTTACAGGAGCAGCTCTCGACTACTCCAAGGTTTTTTATTTATTTATTTAGTTGGGTTTTTTTAGCTCTAAAAGGGTTTATTTTGATTTACTTTAGTAATCTTTGTTTTTTGTATTCATCTCCACGTATTTTTCCAGCCTTTATCTTATCAGTGTGAAGGCCATCAAGTGTCCAAAACACATTTTAAAACCAGGCCTTTTATTTCCCCTCCTGCAGCAGTGAATAGGCTGCTTGGCAGGGAATGGCCTTCTTATTCATGTTAAATAAACAAACTTACTGAATATTCAGAAAAGGCAACAGAATATGAACATGAAATGAGTGAAATTATTAGAGAAAATTAAGTTATTCTCCAAATAAACATCTAATTAATTCTGAAACTTCAAATTATAAATGTTCCTCAGTTTTTGTAGTTTTACTTCTATTTAGAATAAGTTTAGGACAAATTAGGAAAAAAGGATTAGATGTGCTTGTTTTGTCTCATGTAGAGATGAACAAAGAACCAATATCCTTTTCATTTATATTTAGATAAACTCTTTTATGATTGCATTTAAAAATAAAAGGATTAAAATTATATAAATATATATGAAAAAAACATTTATTCTGCCTGACATCAAATCAGACTAAACTTTTCTTGATTTAACTTTGTAGTATTTACAGAAATTATTTCTATTTGCTCTATATAAACTTTTGAAAGTCAAAGTTTTATTCATATGAACAATTTAGAAGAACCAAAATGATGATGATTCAGATTAAATTTAATGGTGTGACCCAATTAAAAGTTTTATCGAGTTAATTGCAGAGTCTGTATTTATTTATCTCAATTACGAGAGGGTGGATTTAGCTCCGCCTTCTAGGCGCAGCTCCTCCCCCACTTGGCTCCTTCAGACTAGCCAGCAGCAATTAGCAACCACCTGCTGAGCTCATTATAGAAGCTACTTCTCAGAGCAACGCTGGTAAAAATGTCAAAAGGTTAATAAATGACTTCCTGAAGGCAGAGTTTTTAAAGAAAGAGAGTCCCAATTTCAAGGTGTTAAATCAGAAAATAAGTTATATTTTATATTTATAGCATTTTTCTAAAATGCTATAAATAAATTTCCAACAAATTTTATTATAAGTAAATTATTAAATAAAAATATATTATTAAATTAACAATAAAATATTAAGTTTATTGTGTTTTAAAATGGCACTATGGGACATGAAAACAATACTTCCCCTTTAAAGGATCCAATTTATGCTTTTCGTGTCTAAGCTGCATGAAAACTGTTGCTGGTCTGATGGATGAAGGTAAATCAGATCTTTTCCCACCTTGTTAATTACCAGAATGTCAGTTTTAACAAACCTTCACTACACACACACACACACACACACACACACACGTGCTTTGTCCTCAGTCAGTCATCAGAACAGGTCAGGAGCCGCACACACGACCGGGGCCCTGACTTTGTTTAATTGGCTGCTTAACAAGGCCTGGGGACCGTGTCGCGTTGGCCCCTGTAATGGCCCCGGGGCCGCGTGGCGTCACCGTTCGCCCACCCCTCCCTCCAGCAGCTCTAATTAAAACAGGCGGCGCTCCCTCGCCTCCTGCGCCGTGGCGCCGGGGTTAATGTGTGTACACTCGATGAGCCTCCCTGGTAATGACTCCATAAGATCTCGCCCCGCCGCTCCTCTTCCTCTCCTCCTCGGCTACTTTTCCCTCCACTTTGTTGAAACTTTTTGCTTTCATATGAGGGTCAGGAAGGGCTGTCAGTGTTTGCTCAAAGCTGAGCGTGTCAGGCTGTCAGCGAGAGCTTCGATTCCACCGCTGTCCTGTCCAAATGTGAATTTCCCTTCCCGTCTTGTCATTCCTTCTCACACTCCAGCAATTGGCTTTTTGATTATTTCATCTCTCTGTTGCAGAGCCCCTCTTAATAAATAATGGCTGGCTGATTGATTTCTCCCCTCGCTCGCTCTCTTCACTCTCCTTTCATAAGAGACTTGATCTCACCTGGGTGTTTTTCTCCCCCGTTTCTGTCATCCCACAGCACGCCATGATGCTCCCGGTTCTCACCCATCACATCCGATACCACCAGTGCCTGATGCACCTGGACAAGCTAATCGGCTACGTCTTCAAGGACCGCTGCCTCCTGCAGGTGAGGCGCAACTCTGTCAGTCACTGCTGCATTATTTAAGGGTCTCCTATAATTAGGGATATGAAACTTTTGACCAATATGTATTTCTCTACCTTTTTGACATCTTTGGAAATAAAAACAACCAGAAACAATGTGGAAATAAATCAGTGTTTGATTTCAGCCCAGATTTATTTATCAGGCTGATACCAATATGTTGAAAAATTTACTAATATTGACCGATATCGATGTTGTTATATTAGGCATCTCTACCTATTATGCTTCCTTGAACTGATTAGATTAGCATTATGGGCCAAACAAAACATGCTTATTACCTTTTTCAGTCTTGTTAGTTCCTTACAGAATGAGCTATTTTAGGGTCTCTGTCACTTTAAATCCAAGTAAGCTGCTGCTGGCCATGCCCCTTAATTCAACGTTTACATTCACACATGAAAATGGCTGCAAAGAGATACGCAATTATGCAACTGTACTTCTTTGAAAAGCAGAAGTGGAGCCTCCTACAAAGCCAACAAGAATGCAGCAAGTGGTTTCTGGATGGCAGGTCAACAACAATACTCGTCTTTTTCCAGCAGCCATCATACACGGCATTCAGCAGTAAAACCAGCTGACCAAACGGGCTGGAACTCGGCTGAGCTTGTTTGTTGAATCACATTGCACTGTTACCAATCTGGAGGTTTTTGAAATGGCTCATTTTCTAGACACCAAAACCCATTAACTTATTGCCAAAAACTGTCAGGGTGCTGTTGTTGTTTTTGGTTTTTGTTTTTTTTAAACGCATGGATTGGTTTTAGAATCAGTTGAGACTAAAATGGAAGTACAAAAATGCTCATAAAGCAGTAAAACTAGCTGACCAAATGTCCTGGAACTCTGCTGGTGTTGCTAGGTAATGGGCGTAACTCTGCTGGGGTTGCTAGGTAACGGGCGTAATTCTGCTGGGGTTGCTAGGTGACGAGAAAGTGCCTTCTGATTTGTGCCGTTACCATCCGAAGGTTTTTGGAACAGCTCATTTTTCAGACACCAATAAACATGAACTTGCTGCCAAAAAGCTGCTAGTTTTTTTATATAAAGCCTTTAGACTTTTTTAAAGCAGTAGAAACCCAAGTGGAAGCATAAAAACGTGCAATTTGTGCATAAAAGATCCCCGTTAAAATAGTGCTGCTCTTACTTGAGTACAACTTTTGGCGTACTCTACCCACCTCTCCTGATCACTAACATGATAAATAAGGCCTTTTGGGAGGAAAAATCTAGAAACCAGGCTTGTGCTGGAGCTTATGAGGAGCGTTCCCTCATTACTGCAGCTTCTGCAGGGATTGTCGAGGAGGAAACGGGGTTTCAGGAGTCAGCTGGGCGAACACACACCGACACCGGCTCACTGTGACTGGCCTGAGTTTGTTTCCCGGCTCTCTGACTAGCAGTGACAGTAGTCAGGAGGACAACAACAAGCCCTCCTCCGTAATGCCAGCTCTCCCCTGTCAGGTGTGTGTACACACACACCAGCCCGCCTCACCTCTCCCCGGCTGCCTGCAGCAGTATTGAAGAGCTGTCATAAGCTGATACATTAGAAATCAATGTGTTGTAGGCTGTACATAGTTAAAGAGGGGGAAGGATGCAATAGGACTCGCTCCGGGCTCACTACTTCTCCGGCCACATTGATCAGCGATCGGCTTCTTTGTCGTTGGCATAACGACGACCTGTCTCTTACGAGTGCTGGAAAGGAAACAGCGTTGTCCTCTTTTATAAATGAGTCCCGCCTCCCTTGGTTCTCATTCAGCCAAACAGAAACTAAGAAGCGATCATTTGGACACAGCAGCTCGCGTCGCGGCCTCTCTGCCATGTGAGCTGCCACTTTCTATCACAATGATATCCACAGAGGTGTTAATACCGGCTCACTGGTGTTTGTTTTTGTTTGTGTGTGTTGTCAGAAATTCACCTGAAGCTGCGGCTGAAATGACCCGAATAGAGAAGCATCATCAACACACACACTGCTGCACACGGCAGGAGCCAACCTGCTCAGATTATTATTATTATTATTGTTACTATAAGAAACTCTCATATAATTATTATTATAAAACTGGTATTATCTGTTAATTTATTATAAAAATATTATTAAAAATACTAACATTAAATTTATTGTGTAAATCATGCAAAAAAATATTAAAATACTATTAGATATAAAAAATACAATTCTAAAAAAAATTTAGATTTTGAATAATTTCTAAAAATCTAATTAGTTATAAATACAATGCAAAAATATTTTAGAAATAAAATATTCTGAAAAAATATTAAAAACATTTATATAAAATATTATATTATTACTACTCGTAAAATACTAGTTTCAGATTATTAAAAACAATAATTTTATTATTAATGTTAGTACTAATATTAGTAATACTTGCATTAATAATATTAGTATAACATGATTGTTTTCTTAATAATATAAAAATAGCATTAAATTATAAAAAGCTAAAAATAGAAAATACATAAAAAAAATGGCAAAAATTACATTTAAAAAAATATCAAAATAATATGAAAATATTAATAGGATAATGTAGTGCCATAGTTTGCAGACAGCTGACATAAACTGCTTTTGGGAGGTAAAAAATAAATTTCACATCATTTCGAAAGGCTAATAAACAGATTCATAAACACAAAACGAAGGACATTACATCTATAACTTCAGTATGTTTTAGTTTTATAAATGCACCATGTAGTTCTAGTTTTCTCCATTACTTACAGTTTTTACTTATTCCAAAAACAAAAATGTTTTCAGTTTTTATTCAGTTAGTTTTAGCTAACTATGATAGCCTTTGTGCTTTTAGCTCTATGCCACTGTTGGCTTGCATGAGGCATGTTTGGTTCATTATGAACCAGAATAAGCCACCAACTTTCCCTGCAGTGTGAAGCAGGAATCTGCACACGTCTTGTCCTTGGAGAGAAACCTTTTGGTCTGACTCGGTCCGGTCGCTCTTTACTTCCACGTAAACACAGAGCCGGGTCCTCTGGGGTCCGCTGGGTTCTGAGGGAATGTTCTCCCAGGGTGAGCTACTGATGAAAGACGGCAGAGAGGCTTCACTGCTGCAGGCCTCAGTTCCAGAGATGAATAAAGGGAAGGGGTCACAAGGTCGCCAGAGAAGTGGGAGTCAAAGACAGTTGGGGAAAGAAGATGTTGTCTTTTTCCCAGTGGAAAAGAAAGGGAACAGCAGAAATGTGGATTATTTTCCCAGGAGATTGAGGTGTGAGGAAGTGGTTTCTCAATAAAGAACCAAATATTTATCAAGCACAAATGATTTTTATGCAATGGAAACAAACCTATCGTCTAGATAGATTCAGACGGAGCGGTGGCGGCGCTCGCTCCCAAACGAGTCAGGTTTCACATCCTCCGTCACTTCTCATTTAGCTCCACTCTGAGGGGCCGACCGCCTTTAATGAGATGGATGTTTTTCACTGACAGTCTACTCATTAAACACGAGGG
The DNA here is from genome assembly GCA_903067065.1 of Brachyrhaphis terrabensis. Taxonomy (NCBI): domain Eukaryota; kingdom Metazoa; phylum Chordata; class Actinopteri; order Cyprinodontiformes; family Poeciliidae; genus Brachyrhaphis; species Brachyrhaphis terrabensis. The sequence goes on along the minus strand of CAEGAG010241382.1, from coordinate 10,692 downwards.
AATCTAGTACCACTCTTTGATTGCATTACAAATGAATTGTGGTTTGATACGAGGGCTTGTGTGCTTGGAATTAATCTGCCTCCAATGGGCTGTAATGTGCGGGTGGAAACCTTTCAAACTGCTGCTGAATTCCTCCTGAAAACCCTAAAAAGGTGTGAAAGTATTACCTTAAATTCTGCCTTTCAGTCACCAGAAGCCCGACAAGTTGCTGCGCTGAGAAACAGATAAATCTCACCGCTTCTTGTACCATACATCAAGGGAAACCATGACTGTGTAATCGAAATGCAATAGAACAAACTGATGTTTGAAGGTTTTTATTCAATATGTTTTCATACTAAAAATATCCAGTTCTACCCTGTCGTATCGATACACATATGTACCAAACAAATACAAGGTGTATTGGGAAAATTAAGGGTTTATTACAGCTACAATTACGAAAAAAAGCTGAACCGAACCAAAACGGTACGTCAAAGTATGGATAATTTAACAGAAAAAGGTATGTAGCTTGTTCTGCTAAACTGAATTAGTCACCTAAAAAGTCAAGCTGATTGTAAATGTCACTGGTACTAGAAAAAAAACCCAGTGAAAGTCCAAATCCAGCTGCATGTAGCACCCACCCAGCCCAAACTCCGCAGTCAGAGATCTGCATTAAACATATTTTATTTTCAAAGATACACACGATCTTAATTTAAAAATTCTCAACATAAATCATCTATCGTGACCAAAGCCCAGATAATGTAATCCAATAAAATATATGGTCCACAACAAGTCTTACATCAACATGCCAACATAATTTACCAGTGTAAATCTTTGAAATGTTCAAGTTTTTCTCAACAATTTCTGAGATTAATCTCAAAATGTTTTTTTTTTTCCTATATTTTTTTTGTTTGTTCAAATTCAGAAATTTTCTTGTTTCTTCTCAACAATTTCTGAGATTCATCTAAAAAGTTTTTGATTTTTTTTCTAGAGAAATTGTAACTTTTGAAACTCAGAAATTTTCTTCTTTTTTCTAGAAAATTGCTGAGAATTCTCAAAATTTTGGAGTTTTTCTGGCAAATTTCCACATTTCAAACTCAGAAATTTTCAATTTTCTGGCAAATTTATGACTTTAATTTCAAAATTTGAGTTTTTGGTGAAAATTAACTTTTTTGTTTGTTTTCTTTGTTGTTTTTTATTTACGATGGCCCTAATGCAGCGTTGCAGTTCGCACATTGAAAGCACATTTTCACTCGTCCGTTCCGTGGAAATTAAAGATCACGGGGGGGAAACCCGTTGAATGGGCGGGTCTGTCCAGAATCAATCCATGTTCTCTGCAGATTCTCTCTAATGCTGAATAAAAGCTTACCTGTACATCAAGGAGCTGTTATATAATCACTATAACACACCGGCTGTCTATGAGCTCATTTCCCTCTTCGGGAATCAATACACCTGATGAAGTAGAGAATAACCCAACGATCCTGCAGTGAAATTGCAGCCTGGCAGAGTTGGAGCACTTCAAGATTCCCTTCGCCCGGCTGCAGAGCAGCAACACGTCTTTGAAGCTCCTCTTCTGAGAGCCTCCCTGTTAAACATTTAACATTTAAAGCTGGGGAGGGCTGTGGGCTTCTGGAGCTGGAGAGGCACGCATTCATCCCCGAATCCCTCACATCCACCGAACCATCATAATCCCACCCAACCCCTGTTGCTCTACTGCCATTCTTCACTTTTGACCCATGCTGACAGAACGAGAGGCATCGCAGAGGTCCTCAATTATTTAAGCGTACAAGTCCTCAGCCTGCGCTCTGATGCTGCACGCTTTTGTTTGTGAGCCCCATGCATGTGTGCTCTGTGTGCCGCGGCATTTTGTTTGTTTTCTGATCTGTCTGCTGGCATGTGGTAGAAGTGTCCCTCTGTTTGAAGTGCAGCTGCCCTCAATACCGCTGTCAGCTTTTATTATCTGCTCACGTTTACGAGCTTCTATTGCGTGGATCTTAATAAACTCCAGTGATTCATTGCAAGTTGAGTTATTTAATTAGTTGCCAATCTTATGTTGTTTTCACACCTGATTGTCCGGTAGACTTGGTTTAATTTGGGACCAAAACTGTAACATTTGTTGCATTTTCAGCTTCTTTTTCTCACTGCATTAGGTCCAATGAAAAACCTGTTCCCCTCCTCGCCTGTGGGGGAGCTACACCAAGAACCTCTGAAGGAAACAACACAAAAACCTCTGAAGACACTGAGTGCAACTTCCTTTATAAAGAAAAGTAAACGAAAATGGAGTGGCATCAGATTTTAGCAGTTGTAAGATTTTTCTTTTGTCTCTGGTAAAAATACACAAACCATTTCTCTTAGACCTTTCCATTTGCTTTGGTTGTGTTTACCCAGAATGCACTGCACTATAGACCACTTCCTGCTTTTGGAGAGGTTTCCTGTCCGTTTGGCGTTCACATTTAGTCACCGTCATAAAATGTAATTTTTTTTTTTTTTACCAAAAGTTGATTTATATTTTTCATGTGTCATACACTTTGGTGCACTTTTAAAAATGGCAAATAAATAAACTTGACATTGAAATTTAGGAGCAAAAAACCCCAAACTTGGGTCATTATTTTAGAAAGGTGACAATTGTCACCACAAGAGTTTGACTTTCTAACCAAACAAACTAGAGTTGGATTAAAGTGGACTAAACATCGAGCAGCGACGATAAACAGCCAAAATAACGAGTTTGTTTGGTTGTTTGATGGTTGGTGAGTCGAAACCCCAATCTTCTGTCTTTCAGATCCAAAGTCTAATAATAACTTGACAAACCAAAGTCTGGCTGATTTGCTTCTGTGTTATATAAAATAATATTTTACTCTGTAAATAAAGTGAGGCTTTTTCTTGAACTTTCTGTGTGAAGTAAAGTTCTCCTGCTGGTTTCTGAGAACAGAGTGTTTTCCTGTTTTTGCTGCAGGCGTTCAAGCAGCTGCTGATCACTAGACTTAAATCACCACCTCTCCATAAACAGTCATTACATGCACAGGCATATTTGCCAATATCAATCAGCTAAAAATCTACCATTGTTGTTAGTCGCACGGTTCAAACAGCAGCTGGTTTGTTTACCCAGCTCTGTACTTGAGGCTGTGCAGTAGGCAGTCATTGACACGTCTGGCACCGCACAATGGGAGAGTGGAGATTGAAAGACGCAGCTTTAAGTGTAAAACTTTTAACACCAGGCTGGAAATTGGTAGATTTCTGCTTGTGTCACATCAGACTTGGCTCACAAAAAAAACACAATCGCTTTTAAATTTGTCATTTCTCTGTTTAAACGCTACAAAGCTGAAGGCCTCTTGAGTAACTATAAATATTGAAAGCTCTCTGTTAGAGTTTTACATATATATCTCATTGGAGCCTGAAATTGATTTGAAGTTGGCTGAAAGGAGACAAGCATTTTGAAACGCAAGCCCAGGGGGGGAAAGAAGTCTGAGTTTCTTCTATTTTCTCTTTTTTGGGGGATGAGATTAACATTCTCCTAATGTAAGATTGATAAAGGCTCGACATATCCTTCTGAGTCCTATCTTTCTCCTTTTTCTTTCCCCCTCGGCGTGTTTGAGATATTCCGCAACGGCAAGTCTTTCTAGGCACAGCAGTTTCTTTTCCCCACCTTCCTCCTCAAACAAAGCTGAAAATTGACTCATGTGTTACCCTCAGGGATATATTACCTGAAATTCCAGCATTTTTACTGGCTTACGAAAATGTAAGCCATTACTTTTCAGACAAACAGCTTCCAATATTACAAAGAAGAAGCTCTCGCTCCTCATTTCCTTGGAACAGTTGCTGACCCATCATTGCTTGCTCTCTTTGGTACGACACAAAAGTCCTAGTGTAAGCATTAAATCTAGTTAAAGAAAAGTACAAGTGAAAGACATACAGAACTGTGAAGTAACTACATGTTAGGCCTAGCGTCGTCTTAGAAGTGTTGGCTTGAAAATTGTTCTGTGAAGTGATGAGTTAAGAGATTTCTGCAGGTCGGAAGAGACTAATCTGTTGGCATTTGACGACTTACTTAAGCTACTGACTGGAAAACAGTTTTATTTTTATTTATTTATTTATTTAAATAAAAATTTGCAAAGCGACCATAAAATTGACTTTTATTCATCTATGTCATTGATTCTTTACATTATTGCCAGAAAAACACTTCTAGAGTGTTTGAGTGTCTGATCATTTATTAGGATTTGACTACATTTTGGTTCTATCCATTCATTTATGCATCCATCCGTTCATCCTTAGCCAGTTTTTTACAGGTTTAATATTTAACGCCTGTCAAATATAGCAGTTTATTTATTTAACTTCAGTTCACAATGAACAAAATAAACTTTACAAAGAACTAATTTAAATTTTTCAAGCCGGGTTATTTCAAAATAAGCTTTTTCATTTACACTTTGTAAATAGACTTAAAATAGACTCAGAGAAAAGGTCTGGGGTTTTTATATTGAAAAAAATTATTTATATGTCTGACTAGAGATGAGAATTGATGCATCAAATTCTACTCAATTGAAAAATACTTTGATGCCACAGAGATATTAAATGATAAATAAATTATAAATTGTAGTGAAATTCTGCACAATTGGCAACAAAAAGTGGTCAGACCAAATTATCATCTTTTGAACTTCTCAATTTCATCACCCCAAATGACTTTTCAAACCTTTATAATTTTTATTTTAATACCTAGTATTTAGTAAAGTAGAAGATTTCCCAGCCTTTAGCCTTGGGGCTCCCCTATTCATCAGTTGTCTTATGATATCTTGAGAAAATGTCTAAAGAAATCACTTAAATTAATATTTTCATGCTTATATTTCACTACATCTTGTATACATTAAGCATTAGTATACTGCAAACCTATTTGTTATGCTGCTTACTTTATTATTTAATAGTTTTGGAGGTTTGAATGTTGATGCTTTAGAGATTGAGAAAGAACGCACCGTTTATGCGAACCAGTTTGAAAGCTGTCCTTGTCTTCTGATTCATAACTATTAGTCTCATTGGAAGGATAAATTGAAAGATGACCTCAGATTTGCTGTCTTGGAGCTGTAACTGTAATGCATTTGCAGTTTATAGAATTGGCAAACAGCCTTGAGCTTTCTCCAGCATTTGGCCATCTGTGATAAAGAATTAAAGATGCTTACAGATGGAGCGGGGTAGAGATGCATTTTGTTGAAGGAAGAAAAGAAACAAGCAAATGAAATACAAGTCAGTACAAGACTGGATTTTTTTTTATTTCCATCCACCCACCCATCTACCCAACCATTTTTCCTCAAAGAAAATTCCCGTCTTGATCATGTACCCTTACTTGTCAAATGAAAATCCCCACCCAGCCTTACAACATAAATCCAAAGTGTTACGTTGTAAGGTTGTGGGTTGGTTTTACCCAACTCACAAAAAAACAAATCCATCCAACACATCTTCTCAAAAAACAATTCTATTGGTTGGTCTGATCTATGCAACCAAAAAGTAATAGATCAGAAACCAAACTTATCCACCCAACCAGGCAAAAGCCAGTCCCATAAACCTACAAAATCATAAACATCAGTCGACCAAATACCAACCCCATCCCAACGCCACACAGAAAAACCAATTCCTTCCCACCAAAATCTAATGCTACCAAAAACTAATGCCTCCCCACCAAAACAAATGTCATCCCTCCAAAACATACTCGCATCTAACCAAAAATCGATCTCATTCCACCAAAAACCAATCTCTTCCTACCAAAACCTACTCACATTGCACCAAAAACCAATTTCATTTATTCATAAAACCAAAAACCACAATTGAACAAAAACCTAGCAGATTCTCACACTGATCCTAAAATGTCATCTTCCTAGTCAAACTACAGTCTTGATCAAAGATTGGATCAACCAACATCAAAAACTGAAATACTCCATTACTCCTCTACAATACTGAGCCATCTACACTCTCAAATCAAATCCAAAGCCACCAACCTGGCCACCAAACCAAAAGTAAACTCTAAATCCAACCAGTTTGTTTTATTAGTGTACTACTCCTTTCACATAGAGCATCTTTTTTTCTTAATGTCCAAACATGATACAGGAAAGAAAAGCAAACATATGCATTTTCAATGTTCCTCTTTCCTGCCACAAAAGCAGACAAGTTATTTACTTTCAGCTTCCACGTCATTAAGACTCCCCATAACTTTATTTTCTGCAAAAGACAAGACTTGGGGCCACAATTAAAATTTGAGGAATACTGATGACTGTGATCATCCTTTCAGTTTCTCAATCTTTGACCTGTCTGTCAAGTAGTCAGTGAGCCCGACACCTGTGACTATATCCGTCAGGATTCTCTCGGGCTTCTGTTTTACCACTGGTAGGTAAAACACTGGGGAAATAAACTCCCGATTCCTTATAGTCGTTGTTATTTTAGATCAGATTGGGATCTCTGAGGCAATAAAATAACTGCATTTTATTATTAGATTCAGAATTTTGTGGAAGCTGCCATTGCTGTTGGGTAAACAACAACATGGACGCCTTGCATGTTGTTGTTTACATCCATAAATTTTGCGCATGCGCACAATGCTAGACGACAAAAAGACGATTCTTTTACATGCCATCCAAAAGAAATGGCAGTAAAACAATTTTGTTAACTAAATAAAACTTGGAGATGTAGGTAGCATTAATTTAGTGCAGTACGCCACAGCAAAGGGAAAAATAACACAGAAAAAACACTTTTTTTCTCACTCTCTGTGTCGGCTACGCTACACATGGACTCATTGCTGTAGCAATTCAACACCAAAAAAATTCTCAAACTTTTCACACACAAAGAACAGAACATTCAGTCCATCAGTTTTGTGTTTTTAAAAGTGATTGCTATGATTGCGCTGTGGTGGTTGATTAAATATATATGATCTAGTTGTCATAGTGTTGACAATTAGTAGCAAAGCACTGCATCCCTTTTTTTTCATAAATCCTGGCGTACATTTAAGATTTTGCGCGTTATGTTAGTAACTTAACAGCTAAAACCAATGCTAGTTATCGTTAGCGAGCAGCGTTTTGCCCTTGCACCAGGAAGGTGGAGGCAGGATCTTTCACGCTGCAATACTCTACTTCAGTCTTCCTAAGTACCTTTCTACCTTTTAGACCAACGACTGGAGACATTTTCACCTTCATGGAGAGGAAAAGAGATTCTACCTTTTAGTAAGATGCTTCTGTGGTTTGGCAGCCCAAACGCCTTTTTAAGCAACTTGAGTGTTTTTTTTTTAATGAATAAAATTAAAGGCAACATTGCGTCTTTTTCTAAGTTAAGCTGACATTGCAGGATGTGAAAGATGGACTCCATAATGAAGTGCTGCTGGTGCCTCATTTCTCAACAGCTTAACCCTGGAATGACCTTTGTTAGAGGCATAACAGTAGCAGGTTTACTTCAACCACCAAATGTGTTTCTGTACTCGCATCACGAGTGCAAAACACGTTTAGATGCCGTTACCTTAGAGGATGACTGCTGAACGGTTAATGCCAAGAACAATGTAAGGAGAAAACTGGTGGAACAACATTAGAAGAAAGAAGCAGTGGTGCTGCTCACTGAAAATGGAAACCATAACTTACAGGAAATGAAAACTTCAATACCTCAGAAGAAAATCACACTGCAAAATCGCCAAATCTTACCAAGTATTTTTGATCTAGTTTCCAGGGGAAACATCTTTGTGCACCTAAAATAAGACAAACTAACTTGCAGGCAACGTTTCATTTTGTTTTAAGTCAATGATTCTTGAATATGAATAAAAAATTGCTTCATGTATGACGAGACATTTTCTTCCAACAAAACTAACACTTTTTTAATCAATATTAAGGAATTGTTGACTGAAAACAAGCTCCTATTTCTTGAAAAAAAAAAAAAAAAAGTAATAAAAAAAATGTAATTTGGAATTTAATTGAAACAAAATAAATACAGAGATGTTAAAAACTGGTCTGAGATGAGATCTCCTGATTTTGTTTCACACCAATTTCTGTATGTTTGAAATATCTGGATCAATGTTGAGGTTTCAGATCTGCCTGAAATGATAAACTTCTCCTGGATACCAGAAAGAAAACTTGTTAATTTGGACTGTCGAGACTTTCAGAAAAGAAGAAACTAAGCATTTCTGCTCACGCTGCCTTTCAGCTGGCCATGACTCATCCCAGTCACCACCTCAACTTTGGCATGAATCCTGATCACGCCCGCAACTCGCTGTCCAACTGTGGCATCCGCCAACCGAAGTACGGCGACAGGAAGGTCCACCACATGTACATGAGGAAAAAAGGTGGGATTTATCTAATTTATGGTTGGAACCAAATGTTTCTCTACACAATATGAAAAGACAACATTTTCTCTTTTGTCTGACATTAAATAATTAACAAGATAATTCTTATGTGTTTTAGATCAGTTAGGTCAATGATAGGCAATGAAATTATCTGTATTATGAGAGAAAACCTTCTACTAAAGTTCAGATGATTATATATATTGAAATTATAAATTATTTAGAAATGACTGTTTAAGATGTGTCTCCATTGACCATCATACACTGCAAAAACACAAAATCCTACCAAGCATTTTGGTTCAGTTCTGGTGTAAATATCTTAGTAGACTTAGTAACTATACAGCAAAATATAAAACTTGTTTTAAGAAAATAATTTCTTAATATTGATTAAAAAGTACTAGATCCATTTGTGTATTTTTTTACTTATAACAAGACAAAGTGAAATAATTTGCCCGTGGAAATATTTACTTAACATAAGTTTCCACATCTTGCTGAAAAGTTACTTGTAAGTTAGTTTGGTCTTATTTTAAGTGTAGTAAAAACTAGACCAAAGTATACTTTGTAAAATTTAGTGTTTTTGCAGTTCACGTTGAATACTATGTACTTACACTGCAAATACACAAAGTCTTTTCAAGTATTTTTGTCCAGTTTCTGTTGCAAATATCTTAATACACTTGAAATAAGAAAAAATTACTTGCACATCACTTTTCAGGAAGAACTAGGAGCTTGTTTTAAGTCTATAATTCCTTATTATTTATTTAAAAAAGGGTACTAGTCACATTGGCTGATTATTTTTGCTTAAATATTACATTTTTCCAGGAAAGCAGTGCTTTTTCATCAATAGTAAGGAATTATTTAAGTCAAGCTCATATATCTTGCTGAAAAGTTACTTTTACATTAGTTTTATCTTGTTTAAAATGTGCCGAGGTATTTATACTGAAAACTCCACCAAAAATAGTTAAAATGTAGTGTTTTGCAGTGTTATTTTTAATTCCACCAAATCACTAAGGATATGTATGTAATCTGCTATCTATCAAAGGTTTAGTCAGATTTAATGTCATTCATTCAGAGGGAAAATCGTCTTTTTTCGTTTTCTGTTTTATAGTGTAAGTAAATGTTTTTTTCCTTCCCTCTGTGATTAATAATTCCCGCCTGCGGGTCGGTTCTTTCCAGGAATCAACACACTGATTAACATCATGTCCCGTCTGGGTCAGGATGACCCGTCTCCTTCCAGGTAGGCAGCCTGCTGGCTCGTATCTGCTCGTACCATCACTGACCACAGGCGCAATCAGAGCTCCCATTTGTGTGATTAATACGCCCGGCAGGCCAGCTGACAAGAAAATTAACTCTAGCTGTGGGACGGAGGCGTACCTGAGGGGGGATGAAATGAGCTCATTGCTTTGGACTGAACCCGATCAAATCTCCGCCCTTTTCTCCAGGATCAATCACAACGAGAGGCTGGAGTTCCTGGGCGACGCTGTTGTCGAGTTCCTCACCAGGTGAGACTCTTTGATGGACGCCGGCGCTAATCGAAGCTGACTACAACGCCGTCTTTTCTCTTCCCCTCTTTCTTCACCTCCTTGCTCCGTTTCTGTCGTCTTTCTCATTGTCTGCGTTCCTTCCTGTCTGTCACAGAGCTGCTCTTCTCCATTCTTGCGCCTCATTAAGACGCTGATTCACTGGTAATTGGAACTGGGATGTTACTTGAACAGCCAGAAATTGTCAGTGACGACTTTCAATTAGCTGACTTGTGTTGCTGACAACACAAGTCGCTGCCATTAAAACATCAAATTCTACCAAGTATTTTTAGTCAAATATCTTAGTACACTTTAATTAAGACAAGACTAACTTCCAAGTAGTTATTTTAGCAAGAAATAGGAATTTGTTTTAAGACAATAATTCCTATAATTTTTATTTTAAAAAATCGAGATTATTTCACTTTTACTAAGAAATTATTGACTGAAAACAAGCTAATATCTTCCTAAAAAGTTATTTGTTAGTTTTGTCTTGTTTCAAGTAAACTAAGATATTTAGAGTACAAATTAAACCAAAAATACTTGGTAAGATTTTGTTTTTGCATTGTAGACATTTTAATCCAAGAAGTTTGTACCGTATTTTCCGGACTATAATTCGCAGTTTTTTTCATAGTTTGGCCGGGGGTGCGACTTATACTCCGGAGCGACTTATGTGTGGAAATTTACACATTATTATAGCACATGTTATTTTCACACTAAACCTCAAGAGGGCGCTCTAGGCCTGTGTTATTCTACCTTCAGAGAGGTAGAAGAAGTTAGCCCAGCTGTTTACAGCGACACTGAGGACGAAGATTTCATTACGTTTAGTGATTTAGACACGGATGGTTTGGTAAACTTGTTAGCATGTTATTTATGCTATAGTTATCTGAATAACTCTTAATATGTTATGTT
>CAEGAG010241347.1:0-10911 GCA_903067065.1 Brachyrhaphis terrabensis | reverse complement strand
TATATATATATATATATATATATATACTTTTCGATTTATTTGTGGTTGCTATATAACCCCCTGGCATTGTCTTCTCCGTTTTGTTATTTGTTAGTGTTGTTAATTTTGTTGTTTGTAAATCCCTTTATTATCAATAAAGAAAAAAGAAAAAAAAAAAGGTAAGGAAAGGAAAGGCTCTTCCAGTTCTCCCAGGATTTAGCTCCGTTCATGGTTTACCTCTGATACCGCTAGCTGGAGATCCAGTATGCAGATATTCACAAAGCAACACTTGTTTCGGACGACTTCGTTGAACATGAAAATTTCCTAGGTACACAAATCTCACAGGAGCTGTCAGAAGGCGCAGAAAGGGAAAACACTGGAGAAAATATCAGTAGGCCGGTGTAATCCAAGTGCTCCCCTTTTGCTGGGTGAGTAGTTGTACCCCAAAGCTAATAAGCTAACATAGGAGGCTACTGCGGAGTCGGTATTTAGGAATGTCTGTAATACGCCTATGAAGGAAGCGGCTTAGTTAACTCCTGCAGCTTAGTAATAACCATTCTCTTGGCCAACAAGTATTAGGCAGACAGGGTAAACAGTGCCCTGCAGTGAAAACAAGCTGGTTAGCCTGTTGTAGCTGATCTGTGGCTAACATGTTAGCTTACTTGATCGTCATCGTTAGTTCTGATGCTGCTCGTCAGCTTCTTGGCCCAAACAATCCACATCAAACGGGTTGAAAATCTCAGGATTGTTTCTATTTTTTATCTAAAAAAAGTATCAGTTAAGTTAATTAAGTGTATGGCCAGTTACATTAAATAGACATATTAGACATATCAACAATTATAGCTGAATATGTTATTCCAATTGATATTGAGGTTAAGTGGTATAGTAATCAATGCTCACATGGTCCTCCACTTTAAATAATTATTTTAGTCGAGCTTTTAAAATACTTTCTTAACCAAGTTGGTGGAAGAGATAATTGTTCACAAAGCTACAAAAATCAGCAAAAATGTAGGTTTTCCATTAGTTTTTGTATTTATTTAGGTTATCTTGATCCCATATTAATATTTATTTCATTATCTAAAACATTCAAATGTTTTAGAGGCCTACTGTCTGTGAAGAAATGGGAGATTAATAACAATTCACTTGGCCAACAATTATTAGGCAAGTAAGTGTTTTGACCACATCCTCATTTTTTTAAATTAAAGACTTTTATTTATTTTTTTTATTTAAACAACACAGTACAATCCCAAAGACAACCTACCACACCCCTACAATACCAGATCTATTACCCCAACCCTTACGCATCTTATTCTCGTAAAACTACCATTGCAAGTTTCAGGTTTGTGCATAAACTACAAACTACAAATACCGAATGTTCAGAACTCGGGAGACAGGGACATGTAAGGCAAGCTAAAACCCGACCACCACTGTACAAGAATGCAGAACTGTCCAGACTGGTAGTGATGGGCAGATGAGGCCTCACTGGGTGTATGGCACATTTCCCAAACTGTGTCGACACTGTTGAAGCTGTTTTTGCTGTGTCACTTGCAGTGACATCTGCTAGATTTAGAAAGCCATTGTAGGCAAATTCAACAAAGGCGGGAGTGTTAACTGGTTCCTTCCCTTTCTGCAGGCACAATGATGCCTCAGCATTGTGAAAGTGCTCCGGTTACAGTAAGACAAAACTTGGGAGCAAGTCCCACATTTTTCATCTACAATATAAATAAAAGTTAAACCATGTAAACTAACTCAAATATCCCATGGAAAAGAATTTGAATAATCTGAAAGAAAAATGATCAAAAGTGGAAATGACAACGGAATAACAGTTATTTTCCGTGATACGATCAAAATGATTCCACACAGGAGAAAACTTCCTCTTCCTTGGTTGATCCGTACTGGTAGTCAAATATGAGCCAAAAACCAACGCAAAGAACACAAAGTATCTATCCAACAAAACCTACAAACACGACAGTTTCTCCCTCATCAATACAGTTTGGTGTGGTTATATCCAAACGACACAGGAATTGTATCGGTCACGTTCCTTAAAGTGATACACGCACTGACACAGGGTTTCACCACACATGTGCCAAGGTTTCTGTGTCGTCTGGCCCATCACTGCAGACTGGGCCAAGAAATATTTGAAGACAGATTTTAAGGTTTAAGGATGGATTGAGAGAACCAGATGGATGGTGCTGTGGGTGGATCAGTAACAGGCACAGAGCTCCACTTCTAGTCAGATGCCAGCAAGGTGGAGGTGGAGTACTAGTCTGGGTTGTATTACTAAAGATCAGCTGGTTGTACCTTTTTGGGTTAAAAAAATATAAACTCAAAATCAACTCTAAACCTCCTGCCAGTTTTTAGAGGTTTTAGAGGCTCTTTCTTAAAGTAGTGGTTCAGGAGGATTTCTCATCCTTCAGTTCAAAAAGACAATTTTTAAATAATGCGCCATCTCATGCAGTAATAGTGTAGGAGTTATTTCTCTGTTTTCAGTTAAATCTTGGAATTTTGATTATTTGATTTATTTTTATTTGCTTATTTTGTGGTTGATTTACAATTAGAAATTTTGTTTAATTCTAGTTATTTAGAATACGTTTTTTGCTAGTAATTCACTTCGTTAATTTTCATTTCGGGACATGAGTGTTTCACATATAAATATCTAGAGATTAGGTAGCTATTTATGCAAGTGGGTGGTCACATGGTTTTTTACCAGTCTACCAGTTACTTTGACAGGCTATCCAGTCAGTCAGTCACCTGGTGAGACAATCAGGTAGCCAAACAATAGGGCTCTGGTGAAGTTTGTATCATGCTTTACCTGCATCTATGGAATAAACAAAGAACTACATTTTTGACTTTTGATCCTTTTTGTGTAAGCCAGAAATTAAGTTTACTTAAATAATAATCTGTGTAAGCCTAATTATTAAAATGCTCATGTTTAGAGATGAAGTCAGTAATAAATTGAATTTTGCATCTAAAAATGGGTCTTGTTTCAGAGCTCCCTTTAATGGGAGCAAGCTGTCATGCTTTGTTGCAGAACACTGCAGAGATGCCTGAGGTACGGGACCTTTCAGAGGCCTTGCCAGAGATGTCTATGGATCCAATCACTGGAGTTGGAGTAGTGGCTTCCAGGAACAGGGCCCCCTCTGGATATGATGTGGTAAACTATGAAGCATGCTTGGAACATATGAAATGATATAGAAATTTGAGCAATTCTGCAAAGTGAAAAAAAAAAAGAGTAGAAAATATTTTTCATATTTAACAGGCAAAAAAAGTTCTTACATGTAAATTATGATCTAGCACTGAGTAAAATGTGTACAGCCAATTTTTTTTATTTCCAAGTGAACATGTAGAACATAAACTTTTGAGCCCTATGTGTTTGTAACTCTCCTAGCCAAGCCATTGTGTTGATTTAAATAGTTAAAACTGTTCAGTGGTGGTGTTTTCTCGCAACACCTCTCAATATGATCTATATGTCTTCCAAAAATATTCGTTCTTTAGAAGAAAACAAGAAGCTGTACACTCCAAAGATACTGTTGTGACTGCTTTGTCAAACATTTGGATGAATCATTGTCTCAGGTCAGTGATTCCTCCTCTCCAATTTTCCTTCTCTAGATATCTACAACAACAGATGGCCTGGATGCAGACTTGTGGAAAGATGGCCTTTTCAAATCCAAGGTGACCCGTTACCTGTGTTTCACCAGAGTTTTCTCTAAAGAAAATGTAAGTCAGCTCCCTTTATCAGCAAACACAAGGAAAAATATTTAGCATATATGAACACTTTTAATCTGTCTCTCAAATCAGAAGAGTAACAGAGTTTTCAATGTCTATGGCAGTACTTCTCAAATAGTGGGACATGCCCCACCCCCCAAGTGGGCATGGCGAAGTGTTAGGGGGGGCGCGAGAAGCAGGACTTTATAATAACCTATATGCCACAAGTGGTGGTGACGTACTTTCGCTTAAATTTTCGCCACATAGATCGCTTCCGGGTACCGCTTGCTCCTACTGTTTTTATCCATATCTGCAAGAGCTGTTCCATGAACAAGACGCAGAAGTTAAAAAAATCTTCGAGCTACTGGTACAACAACTGAGTTTTGTTGTGTGCCGTTGTGTCCAATAATTAGCCAGTACAATCCAGTGCTTAGTTTTTTTATTTTTCTGCTGATATCAAGGCGACAACGGACCGTATCCAAAACTTAGCCACTAAAGCTAACACATGGTTTGTAGCTGCCTGGTATTTCAAAACTTGAGGATACTGAAGATCCAGGGTCATAAATGGGAAGACGGATGTTTAAAGGGTGCTGTACGTGCTTCGTTCACTGGAATAATTTGTTGGAGGAAAATAATGCGGGAAGAAATCCACTGCTACGGGAACAAGCTGAGAACAGAGGCAGCGATTCGGCACAAGGTAAGTCAATGTGTGTGTTGATGTATGCTTTCATTTGGCGCAGTGGTTAAAGCAAATGGCCCCCACCCTAGGAGAGCCTGGTTCGAATCCAGCCTGGTCTACAGAGCATGGGTTCAAATCAAGCTTGGTCTACTACATTTCGTTGCTTGTACTTGTGACATTGCAATGACAATTAAGTTGAATTGTTATTATTATTGTATACCGAGAATTCAGTTATTTTTAGGTAACGCTTTAGTTTTTTGTTGTTTTTCTTAAAATATTATAATTATATAAAATACACTTAACATGCAGTCAGAGCGCCCCGCCGATACCTAGCAAGGTAATTTAAGAACAGCCAAGGGCAGCAACTCTTCCGTCTTTTTGTTCTACCAACACCAAGCAACACGATCCAAACCACACAGGTAGCCTGTCAAATGAAAGTACTAAACCTTCCCTTTCTAGTCGTATAGTGTCACCTTTCCACATAAAAAACCCACAGAACAAGAAGGGCTTATTTTCCGAATCCCAAAAATATCATCATCATCAATCACTTTATTTTGGTAAATTGTCCACATTAAACACAGAAAACAACAAAAGGAAAAAAAAAAAAGCCACAATAAGCAAACCCATAATTTACCAAACAAGGAATAGGCTGAAGCCAAACTTATTCTTGCCTACCCTTTTTCATACCTAACAACCTACCAAGATCTCTTCACAATACATATATAAATCTACATAACAGCGTAAGATTTTATCATTTTACATTTTAAAGCTCTTTTAAAGCTCACTAAGAAAGGACATAACTTAAAATCATCATTCTATTCATTCCACAGTTTCACACCAATAACTGAAACGCATCTAGACTTTATCTGGCTCTTCTCTTTTACACATTCAAATATAAACAAACCTCGCAAATTATATTTATTCTCTCTTAACTTAAATAATATCTGAATACCAGAAGGAAGGCTTTTGTTCAATGCTTTATGTGTTATTTCCAGTATTTTTATATAAACAATATCTTTACATTTTAATGTATTACTTTGAATAAAGAGTTTATTAGTTAGTTCATGGTATCCCACCTTATATGCCTTATAGCTTTTTTTTGGAACTTAACTAATATATCAGTGGTTATTTTACTTGCATTTCCCCAGATTTTTGAGCAATAAGACAAATAAGGCATAACCAACGAGGAATGTATAATATGCAAGCCTTTAATATTTATTAAATCTTTTATTTTAAACAATATTCCAATTGGTTTTGCAATTTTATTTCTAATATATTCTACGTGAGGCTTCCAACTAAGTTTGTCTATAATAATCCCTAAAAATGTTGTCTCATAAACTCTTTCGATTTCAACTCCATATATGTGTAACTTTATATTATTATAGATCTGATTACCAGAGAATACCATGAATTTAGTTTTTCCTTCATTTAACGACAACTTATTGTAATCAAACCATGTTTTCAACTCTGCTAACTCTTTTTCTACTGTTTTTATTATTTTATCCACATTTCTTCCAGAAGAAAAGAAATTTGTATCATCAGCAAAAATTATATACTTTAATATACTGGATACTGCAAAAATAACGTTTAAGAGAAAGTATAAATTATTTAGGTCCTAGGACTGAGCCTTGAGGAAGACCACATTTTACTATGTCTGTTTGTGACTTTGTGTTGTTAATTTGTACATATTGTAATCTATAACTCATTAACCACTGATATATAACCCCCCTGTTGGCCATACAGTTCACATTTGCCTAAGAGTCGTGCATGGTCAATAGTATCAAATGCCTTACATAAGTCAATAAACACACCTATGGTCTTAAGCTTCTGGTCAACTGCTGCAGCAATGTGCTCCACATACTCCATCACAGCTGAAGTTGTGGAGCAGTTGTTCCTGAAGCCGTACTGGTGCTCATAAAAATATTATTTTTATTAAGAAAGGAGTCCAGCCTTTTCATGAATAATTTTTCCAAATTTTTGAGAATTGTGGTAGCAATGATACCGGCCTGTAATTTGTTAATATTTGATTGTCACCACTTTTATGTACTGGAAAAACCTTTGCTATTTTCATTTTGTCAGGAAAGGTTCCAGTTAAGAATGATCTGTTACAAATATAGGTGAGAGATTTAATAATACTATAAATTACCTCTTTCACAATAGCCATATCAATATCATTACAATCTTTGGATTTCTTATTTTAAATTTTTTTAACTACGTCTATCACTTTCATTCACTATTCCCAGGAACATTGTGTTAATATTATTAAATTTATAATTATCTTTTCCATCTCTAACTTTTAGCAATTTGTTTACTAAATTAGGACCAATATTAACAAAGTACTTATTAAAAACTTCAACAGTATCCTCTTTTTTTCCCCCACTATAGTGTTGTTGTATTTAATACATATTGGAAAATCTCTATCTTTATTATTTTTAATAATACTATTAATTATATTCCAAGTACCCTTAATATCATTGCAGTATTTTTGCAGTAGCCTATCATAATAATCCTGCTTTTGCTTTCTCAGCTCTAAAATATAGATATACATCTATCTATATCTACATATATCAATCTATATATAGATAGACCTATCTATATATGTATAAATATCATCGCACAGATAATCAAAACACTTAACATAGCACCTTTGTAAGATTGTCCCTGTTAGCTACAAGAGGCTTTATGGTGAATACAAACGATTTATTAACTTACCTTTGAAGTTATTGTGAAGTTTGACACATCCAGCTTAAATTCTTTGTCGTTGTTGGAGCGTTTCAGGACGTCTGAATAATTCTATAAGCATCATTAACAGTCCTGCAACGACAGAGGAGCCATTGTTAACATACTGTTGCCTGCGTCCCAGAAGTGGTCTATGTGGCAAAAAAAATGCGGAAGTGCTAAAACGGAGGTCCGTGACATATAGGCTATTGATATTCATTTTAATTGAATTTTTTGATTTGTTGTTTTTGAAACTAGTTGTGGGTTAAAATACCGTTTCACTGGCGATGTTTTCCCGTAACATATAATTACCCAGTAATATTTTTACTTTTCCTGTCTATTTAACATCTTTTAATACAAAAACACGGTGCACCGCCGGGTTTAGCACGTTTTCTGGGGGAAACCCTGAGTAATGTTTTTAGATGGCAATGCTATCTTTCTCACCAATATACTTACCTCTCTCCACAATAATTAAATGCTTCACTAACGAAGATTTTATCGGCACAAACCTGCACTAACGGAGCTCTAAAAATGTAGATTACTTTGGTTTGTTTTGGAGCAAGATGGGAAGCTGTCATCGGCCAAAATTATAACTTTTGACCTAAAAAATTATTTTTAATATCTTAGAAACAAAGTAGCACAAACGAAAATGTTAACTGCACAAACTTGCACTAACCACTCAGGTGTTTTACTGGAATTTTTTTGAATGTGATGGGATATCGGCTTCACTTAGCTTAGCCTAAAAATATTGCATACAAACATTTATTTTAGGATTTTGATATTTTGCACATTATATAAATAACTACTAAAGGATCATTCCGTAATCTGTCCTTAATCTGTGGAGACATTAACAAGTTTTACATTTTTTTCTCCTCTATTAACTTTCATATGGATATAATATCTATTCTTGTAAGCACTGATGCAGCTTTCTCTGATGTGCTCTGGTTCTGTCACTCTAGAGCCATTTAGGCAATGTTCTTGTAGACATGAAGCTGATTGATATAAAGGACACCTTGCCAGTGGGCTTCATCCCAATCCAGGAGACTGTTGACACTCGTAAGTCAGCAACCAGCCAATGGCATCAAAAGTCTCAAAATTATTTTGATCTTCAAATGTTTTAGTGTTAAAACTCAATGATCACAGTAACCGTATTAGTCCTTTATTACAGTGCCCCCTCTGGGACATGGGGAATTTTTTTTCCTTTTGGGTTCCCTTTCAAAACTTGTGTTTCCTCGCAATAATGTACTGATCAGTTTAGGCAGCATAATTGAATACTGTAAGCCTTTTCTTACGGTGGACACCATACTTTCTGCTTTACTTTAAGGTTATGTGTGAGAGACTCCGAATTTATTAGTTTATTTATTTATTTTACTGCTCATGTCTATTATAGTTCACAGGTACCCCACCCAATTTGTTGTGTTTATTATAATAAGTTAATTCATTCTTCATTGTAGCTTGTTCATTCAGAACTTGGTTGTGTGTCTGTCTTGGTACTGATATTTCCTATATGTTATCAAATGCGACTGTTTTACGTGTGTTCCTCAAACGTGCCTTTTGCGAGGCAGTGCACTGTTTTTGCTCTGCTGAGGAGCGTAGGCACCGACTGTGACAAGCTGAGTTTTTTTGTTAAGATGAATAAAACCTTTTTTTATTCGCAAAGACAACTCCGGATGTCATCTGTGCCTGAGCCCAGCAACAACATCTATCCTGGCGAGCCAGCCAGGATAGATGTTTTAAAAGGATTTTCGGCACAAAAAACTGAGACTTTTAGAACCGTTGGCAGGTAATAGTAGCATTGTGCGCTGCTCAAGTAAAACTCTATCCGACCATCGGACCTGAGATCTAAGGGATTTAAGAACAGTTTTCGTCCAAGGGGTATAAGAAAGTTTTTGTGAGCCCCACAATGGAACTGGAATCTCTGCGAGACAAAGTCACAGCTGAGACAAATTATTAAGCCATAATTTGTCTCGCAAATTATGGCTTAATTTGCGAGACAATTAATTATGGCTTAATTAATTAATTAATTAAGCCATAATTAATTATGGCTTAATTGTCAGTTAAGCCATAATTGGCTGTTGGAGGTTAGTAACCAACGGAAATGCTTTGCTACAGAGGAAGAGCCCACAAAAGGCAGTACCAGACTCCAGCTGATGAAAGTTGTAGAAAATAAGCTGGATGAAGTTAAAAGCAGCTATACACCAAAGACGCTGTGCAGTTTGTAAAAGAACTTTTATGGGTTTTGGGCTGACCGAAAGCTTAAAAGGAGCGTTGTGGAATTCTCCGCTTGTTCGTACAAGTAACAAATGTGAAGAGCTGCAAGAAGAGATCAAAGCCATAGCGGAGAAACTCAGACTAACGAAAGCCGCTGCCAGCTTCAGGCTGAGCTCATCATCCAAAGTACAGGAGGTGACTATTCGCCGTGAGTTTCGCATCTGTGGTCAAATAGGAGGGAGCGGGCAGCGTGATCGGNCACAGCTAAAGACAATATTAAAAGGACATTACAGAGAAGATGACACATCTGACTTGTACCAAAAACTGGTTAATCTTCCCCAGGACCCAAAAGAGTCATCTCAAGACTTACTATTCAGGGCCATTGAGCTTAAAGACAGACTTCTATATGCATCCAAGATCAAAGAAGTAGAAGACAACAGCATGGACCTAGTGAAAACAAAATTTTTAAGATCAGTGGATACAACAATTCCTGCTCCACCTGAAATGCACACCTTGGTGAACGAACTGAGGAACGAGGTTGCCGAGGTAAAGCAGATGTTCATCACTTCCCTGAACATCAATAAGAGGCATGCTGCAAAGAGGGGGTACCCAAAGAAGGAGGGGCTGCAGAACCTGGCAGAGCAACGGAAAAGGAGACTACTGAACCCATTGCTTCAAATGTGGCCAGCCGGGTCACATCTCCAGAGGATGCAGAGCTCCACATCAGCAGCAGGAAAACATCGGAGGGCCACTGCCATGGGACCAGCAGTGACCCGGCCACCACACGAGGAGTCCTGCCGCTGCCTTTTCTGCCAATCAGTTGATGCTCCACTCCAGAGGTGTTCAAATTGCTCAGCTGCCATGTATTGCTCCAAAGCATGTCAGACACAACACTGGCACAAACATAACCTCACATGTAATGCTGTGAGACTAGCTGAACAATATCTGGGTGAAAAAAATTAAAAGAGTGGTTTTCCACTTGTAGAAAATGTTGACATTTCCTCAGATAAACAGGGCAAGAAATTAGTAAAACTAATTGGTAGGCCTAAAATGGTGAGCTGCACTTCTGACAATCTACCAGTTGTAGTGCTGTGGGATACAGGTGCACAAGCTACAGTGATAAATGACAATTGGAGGGCGGAGCACCTTCCTCACACCACGATCAGGGGTATAGATGAGCTCTTAGGATCAGAACCATTAAATGGGCTTGCTGCTAATCAAACAGAAATATCATTTATAGGGTGGATTCCCATAGAGTTTAAACTTAATGGGGTTAAAAAGTCTAGCTGTAGCCTCCTAGTGCCTGTGCTTCTCTCTAGTGACCCAAATGTGGTTCAGGACCACTGTTCCCTCTAAGCTGCGCGCCTGCGCAATTGTGCACTGCTCGCACAGTCTCTGCGCACCATAAAATCAATGCAGCGCATAAAATAAAAAGCGTAAACTATACATTGAGCTCAGTCATCAGTTTTGACCAATGACGAATAACAATCTAACTCAGTGAGTCACAGGTGTCCAGCCAATGATGGTACGGTTCACTTACGCTACGCAGCCAATCACCGCATGCTATTGTGTTTACGTGCCTTGTCCATATGCGCTGTGGCACCGGGCAGATTTGCTAG
>CAEGAG010241274.1:0-17818 GCA_903067065.1 Brachyrhaphis terrabensis | reverse complement strand
ATCACCTCCTAAGTGCAGTCAAGTTTTCCAGAGTCCTGCTAATGACCTCATTATTTGACTCAGGTGTGTTGAAGTAGAAACACATCTAAATGTTGCAGGACACCGGCACTCGAGGACCAGGATTGCCCACCCCTGCTGTGGAGAGAGAGAAAGTGGCATGGGGGCGAGGGAGAGTACACAGGGGAACAGGAAATAAATCTAACACTAAAGAATAACGAGAGCTAAGAAACATTAAAACTAGAGAAACAAAGAGTAACTAGAGATAAGAAATAAACATAATAAACTAGAATCACTAAGAAAGGACTGAACCAAAGTAAAAGAGTAACACGGCTGATCTAATCAAAGAAAAGGAACTAAAGAACACAGAAATGAACAAAACTCCAAACAAACTCAAACAACCTGAGATCCTTACAATACAGAAACCGAAATATGATTTAAGTTGATTTAAAACAGGAGGATAAGTAAAGTTAATATTTACTATTTTTATTTAAGTATTTTCAGGATAATAATTACTGTTTACAGGTTAAAATATGTACAGCATTACAATGGTAATTTGTCTGTATGATTGACCTGAAATATAAATATAAATAAACTGGACTTAAATGACCTTATTTAACATGACATATGGTGAAAAGTTAAAGCTGGTTCCATCAAGCACAGCGGTTGATTTTATTTGTTAAGGCCATCCTTTTGTATTATCCTCACCTTATTGCAATTCTAACTGACCGATCTGGCCCACTAGGTGGCTCCCCTTACATGTGCCTTAGCAGTCAGATGAGAAACCATGAACTCAGCAGCTGACGGTCCTAAATAAAGACTGTGAAGGTCTGATGTACCAGTACAGATGGATGTGTTGTTGGGTCAAATCCTGTGACATGTTTAGAGCTCTGATACAGGAGCAGGATGTGATGTTATAGCTGAGTTTATCAGTGTTGTTTCATTTGAATATTCTGAGATAACAGCTGAAGCCTATAGTGTAGCATTGTTTTTTTTTCATGGATAATCTTTAGAATAATATTTAATTATAAAACATAAAACAACAAAGACCTGCTGTTAACTGAAAATGAAAATTGACCCTCAGTGATCAGCAGTTTAGAAACACAGTCCAGTCCGGCAAAACGGTGCAGCACTGCAGGTCAGAATTTTAATCCTGACCTGGGTCTTTCTGAGTGGAGTTTGCCTGTTATCTCCATGCAGGCAGGAATTCTCACTGAGGAGTTCAGCTTCCTCTCACAGGCAGTTAAATGGTCTCTCTTGGGAGCCATGTGTCTGTGTGTCTGGTTGTTTGTCCTGTGTGTGTCATCTGGTGTAGACTAGTGAACCAGGGTGTACCAGTCCTCTCACCCAGTGACAGCTGGAGATGGACTCCAGCCCCTGGTGACCCTCTTAAGGTTAGAGGGGTTTAGATGATAAAATGGATGACTGACCCAGAAAAAGCAATGCAGAGGCAACGGTTGTTTCCAGGGGTTGGTTGAGTCACTCTGTGTATCTGGAGAAAGAGTTGTGGTCATGTATGTGGAAGTCAAGTGTGGTAGGGAAGTATGTGAGGGTGAGACAGTAGTGAGGTGTGTGGTAGTGGTAGCAAAAGGTGGTGGTGAATTCTGCTCTGAGCCATTTTTTTCTTTTTTCTATTAGTTGTGATGAACAAGCCAGCCATCCAAAGACAAGGGCAGCGCAGATGAGACATGAAGAAAAACGTACTGGCAGTAGAAGGAGACCAAGGTCAGGAATGATGGCTGCAAGAATGAAAGGGAAGGTTTAAAAGACGGTAGTGAGTACAGTACTAGCACGGTGTTAGGTTTGGAAACAGTGGCCTAACAAAAAGACAGCAGGTAGATCTGGAGACGTTTAGACAGGCGGAGACGGTTTGGACGTGGGTCACTGCTGGAGAGGAGGAGCAGAGGCTGACCACAGAGCAGGTTCATGGATGTGGTGAAGCAGGATGAGCAGAGGGTTGGTGTGGGATGGAAGCAGATCACTATGGTGACCCAACAGAAAGAAGAAAATGAAGATCTTATATTGTTAGTATTTACACTTTGGTAGCCTGGTAAATACCAACTCCTTGTTCTTTGGTTTGCTTTGTCCATTCAGTCTGGACTCTCGGCTAATGAGAAACGATTGGTTTCTGGAGACTTGGACTTTGTTGATATTTTAAATAATTAGATCAGATTTTACCCAATTGCTAACATTTGGCTGTGATGTGATGCACCAGCTCACTGAATCTTACTGGAATGTGCTGTAAACAACCCTGTAGTGAGGAAAGTCATGACATTTTTGCCAGCACTAAAATGTCTTAAACATTCGTCTTGCTCCAACTTTAATTGCTCAACTGCAGGCAGACTAGGATTCTAAAACACAACATAAAGTGGATGTCATCGTTCACAACTCCACCTGTTCAGAGAAATCCATCTCAATGGGAAAAAGCAGAGATGGGAACTGAAGGGAGATGAGAATCGAGCTGACTTGCATATGAAGGCAAATATATTTTCCAAAGGTTCATATAGGATCTTGCAGCTCATGATAAGGTTTATTTTTTAGGAATGAAACAAAAGTGCCTCTGAATTGTAAACATTGCCTGCACTAAACAATTCACAAGCACTTCTTGGTGCGATAATATTCTCACATCCAAACTAAGCTGATAAAGACAGTGATTGATAACTTAGTTCTTGAGTTTTGCCTCGATCTTCACATGATGCCAAAATGATTTTAAGTTCCAAGATCTGATGAGGCTTAGCTGGACTAGTAGTTCCTTGCTCTACATTTTCTGTTTTCCACAGTACTGCGAAGCTAACCTGGTCTGAAAAGCAAGCTGTGCTTCATTCCTTAAGAGCAGCAGTCCTAAGTTGTGTGTGGTGGATCATAACATCCTCTTAGGAGGAGATGAGGAAAAGTTCACTGCTCTGAGCAGCAGGCTCATTCAGACAGACTTCACATAAAGAGTCCAGATATGGTATAAAGATCTAATCATTTCTCTTTATTTACACATAGAAAATGCTTGGCACATTTCTTCTTAAAGTACATTGTCTTCATATACTTGAACATTTTTATGGCTTAATGACTTAGCAGTTACTAGTATAGCTATTGAAACTCAGAAGGCGTCTCTGCACTTCTTCACATTCATGGGGAAGCTGTGCTCCAGCAGGGTCCATCCACCCAGTTGGCCCGCCCATTCGCCATCTTAACCGTGACCACTGTCATCGCTCGTGTTTGGGCATCATGTCTCTGTCCACCGCCGCCATGGCAGGCCTGCTCATCTCCTTAGAAGACAGGTCGATGTAGAACTCAGCCACCACCGGGCAGTGATCTGACGCCACGCCTCCCCACGACCAGTTATCTGGGATCCAGGGATTAGTCAGGCCCTCCCGCACCACCATGCAGTGACCTGCCAGAGGAGCAGATTTAAGATCAAAAACCACAAAAATTAAGAAGATGAAGACATGTCAGAGAGACATGAGCAAACAATTATTTCTTTATAGTTTACATTTTCTAGTAATGGCTTTAAACTGCAGCATTCTGCAGATTTTCTGAAGGTCTTTCAAAGTTAGTGAAAAGTTTGGACAGTGGTCGTGTTTTATTACTTCAACCCAGAATAATCATATTTAATTATTTACATTTTAATATATAATAACTTCCTCCTCACACTGTGTCACCATGAAAACCGCAAGGAAGAGGAACTGACCTGAATAGATCTTCTTGAGGGAGCGGCTGATCCAGATGTTATCCAGGCACAGCGTGCCCTGAGGGCAGCGGGTGCTGATGTTAGTGAACTGGCTGGACGGTACCAGAGGACACAGTTTCTCCTTCCTCAGGACGTCGAACTCAGAGCTTTGTGGCGACGAGCCAAAGTGTCCCAGTACGACCAGCTCCTTCTCACCTACAGAGGAAGCCATGGCAGCAGGATCAGGCTCCAGCTCTCTACAGGAGGGAGGCTGCTGTTTGGTTCTGGGAGTTCTGGAAGTTCAGACTGACCTCTGACTGTTTCCTGGATGCTGGGAGAGAGGTATTGCCCCTTGTCTTCGCCTGATTGGTGGGTTTTACTGCTGGACTCTCCTGCTGAGGCGGTGCTCTGCATGTGGACGCTCACCACCGACAGCTCCACAGAACCAACCTGAACACAAAACACACTCACTCAATCATTTCTTTTTTGCAGGCTGTTTCTTTACCAGCAGAGCTCCGTTTTCTTCTTTCGGCTTCCCATTTGGAACATTAAAGATAATTACTCCTAAATTTTTTCTATGCTTTATTCCTGACCTTTTTTTTTAAATCGATCTCTGGATTCCCCCTATGCAGATTAAGTCATGTACATGCAGTGACTCAGCTGCCTCTGTGAACCAGCTCCAAATGACTCCAACACTCACATTAGTGAGAATAAAAGAAACCCCAAAAGGTTCTCAATTAGACTCACAACTTCATCTTATGGTGCTTCACAAAACAAACAGCTCCAGTTCATACTCAAAAACATGTGTTCTTTTTTTAGCTAAAAACAACTTACTAAAAAGTGCGCCAGATACAGCTGAGGATGTGCATGATTTCCGTTGCCGTTGACGACAGGATGGTCGAGGACCACAGCATCCTTCAGATCGATTCCAGATGAGCTGTCCCACAGAAAGCCAGAGTAACTCGCTCCCTGCAAATAGAGAAGGAGGAGAAACACAGATTTTAATTATGGCAACTTATTTACACCTTTCTATTATTATCTTCCTCCGCAACGGTATCAAAACCCCCTACTACAGAAAACTGCAATCGGTGCATTCCTAGTTAAGATGTTAGGCCTAATTCATATTGGTTGATCATTATATAATCATTTCAAGAAGCAATTAAGATAAATGATTGATAGCCTAAAGCGATTATGTTCACGCTAACTTTTGACCAAAACTGTACACAAAGTGACATTAATACAAAGGAGAACATTTTCAGTTCATTTTCCTGAAATTGATGGAAACATGAGTTATAGTTTTTTCCAACCACAGAAGGAGTCAGCTGCTATTAACAGAGGCATGTTGTCACGCTGTTCTCTCACTGATCCAGTTTCTGCTGGTTTAAACTGAAAACACCGGCCAATCAAAGACTGACTCTTCTTCTGCTGAAAATGAAATGCAGTAAACCCTGATCAGTAAACGCTGATCAGTGAACCCTGATCAGTAAACGCTGATCAGTAAACCCTGATCAGTAAACCCTGATCAGTGAACCCTGATCAGTAAACGCTGATCAGTAAACGCTGATCAGTAAACCCTGATCAGTAAACCCTGATCAGTGAACCCTGATCAGTAAACGCTGATCAGTAAACCCTGATCAGTAAACCCTGATCAGTGAACCCTGATCAGTAAACGCTGATCAGTAAACCCTGATCAGTGAACCCTGATCAGTAAACGCTGATCAGTAAACCCTGATCAGTAAACCCTGATCAGTGAACCCTGATCAGTAAACGCTGATCAGTAAACCCTGATCAGTAAACCCTGATCAGTAAACGCTGATCAGTAAACCCTGATCAGTAAACCCTGATCAGTAAACCCTGATCAGTGAACCCTGATCAGTAAATGCTGATCAGTAAACGATCAAAAGTCCATCATTCCCATCAGACTGTTGGGAGTTAATCATGCCCGGCTCTTGTTGTCATATCAACCACCCATCTCTCATGATAGAGCTAATGACCACAAGGTTGACCCAGTTCTTGTTTATATCACGACTTCAAATGGAGGTTTCAGGGTTTGTGATATGGAGACTTCCATACCTTGCTGGAGCGTCCAGTGGGCTTCTCAGAAACTATGCTTTTCCACACGCCTCGGGGCCATTTCCACGTCCGTACACTGGCCAGGGTTCCTTGGTTCATCTCCACACAGAACTGGAACAAAACACACAGGAAGCCGAGTCAGAACCACACAAAGATATAACAGCTCCTAACGGCATGGTATCTGGAGACAAATCAGCGAACTCTTCCAGTAAGAGTTTCATTTTTAGCATAAATTTAAAAAAGCAAAGCTACCTTAGTCTTAATGATCCAGTCAGATATTTCACTGCATGCAGAACAACTACAGCTTACCAAAACATGGCATACCAAGACTTTACAACTTAGCTGTTTCTTCTTTTTTTTTTTTTTACCAGGGTATTTTTGAGTTTGCTTCATATTTTTGTATTAATATACTGTGGAAGCTGAAAAGCTACTGTATTTTAACTTGACATTATACCCCTGCATAATCCAGAGACCCGAGAAGCATGGGCAGTATGATGAGATGATAAGGCATGTAAGGTAACATTGTGTCATGTGTTTATGTAAAGAATAGGTCTTGTGTTATGAGTTGTGTCATAGAGTACAAAGCATGGAAAATACAGTTATCAACAAATTAAACACCAACTCAAAACCACATGATAAAGTGCAGCATTTTACAGCTTGGCTTCAGCCTAACACTAGGTGGCAGATTAACTGCTTTTCAGCTATGAGCTTCTGAGACAATACAGAGTTCAGTGAACTCCAGTAGCCTGGTGTGAGGTTACTGGAGTTCATCCAGGCAGTCTCAGGACAAACACAGCGGGAGAGGAAGCTCCTGATGTTGACATGAGCGACACTGAGCTGATCAGCAGTTATGTCCTGGAGAACCGGTAGCAGTTCCTCCATCACAACACAACAAAACAAACATGTTCAGAAAGGCTTACGGGTCAATCAGAGCAGGAGTTCCATGTGGAACACCAGAAAGTTCAGATGGACCCCACCCACACACAAACACACATCAGGGTCCTTACTGTGAAGGCCCAGGCTAATATGAGGCTGTTGGAAGGCTTATGTATGCTACCTACTGTTACAGCATGAGCCTAGCATGTGAGGAACTGACCTATTGTTTTACTCCACCTAAAAATAAACAACAACAACAACATGCTTTGTCTTGATATGGGATCCCAGATTGAGAGGCCAGAAACAAACACTCCAGGTTAAGCTAAGCACAAAGACTGAAGTGGACAGAAAGAACAGAGAAACTTTTTCAACTTTCAGGATTCTAAAGCTAAGAGCTATGTCAAGATGATTATTAATCCTACTCTTACTGTACTGTAAAGGAGATATTACTCTTACTGTTGCATCTGTCAATGTTGATGACATCATTAGGTTGATGAGGAACCAAACTGACTTTAGTAGCAGAGTCAGCTTTGTTCCATTTCATTTTTCTGACTTCAAAGTCGGAATTTAATGTTCATTATGAATTTAAATTGCTTAAATCTAATTATAAATGATTTGTAATCACAGTTAAGTTTCATTTGTCACCGTCTCATTTGCCACAACACAATCCTAGTTTTAAGTAACTTTTACATGAATGGGTGTGTCTCTTT
This sequence comes from Brachyrhaphis terrabensis, assembly GCA_903067065.1. NCBI lineage: Eukaryota > Metazoa > Chordata > Actinopteri > Cyprinodontiformes > Poeciliidae > Brachyrhaphis > Brachyrhaphis terrabensis. The sequence continues at coordinate 10,501 of CAEGAG010241274.1, read as the reverse complement.
AAATGTTTGTCATTTAATCTTGACCAGGCTTTGTCTAGCTAATCTAAAGGTAAAAGGAACCAGCTAAAATTAGCTTCATTCACTTCCTAGATAGAAAACAGAGGATAGGTTGGAATTATTTGATCCAAAAGGCGGTTCAGTCCAGCAGCAGAGAACTTTGGCTAGATGAGCAGAACTCTGCGTTCACTCAGCTGTCACAGCGGAAGTATTAAAACCAATGACAGAGCAGTTTTCGGTTCCCAGGAGGTGGAAACCTGAAACAGGATTTGCCCTCAGGCATCATCTCCAGGGGCCACTGAGCCTGTCGGGTACAGAAAGGTGAACCGCTTACAAGTATTATTTTGCCAAAACACAAAACAGCCTCATAATTCACTCTGAGTGTTGTAAAATGCACACAAAGCATGGAGCCAGCGTCCTGGCAGGGCAGCCCAGCAGTCCCAGGATGCTTTACTGTGAGACCTGGACTGGACTGGACTGGACTGGGCCAGGTTCATGTCTTACTCTGGAGCCCAACTTTTCATGGTTGATTTATATGACTGGTGAAAAGACAGAGACATTGAAAGCATAGAACCAGTGAGTGGTTCTGTTTAACTCTGAAGTTGGAAGTCTAATAGCATCTACTTTAACAGGGTTTCAGGTAGACAGCAGAAAATCAGCAGGATTTGCCGATTCCTCTGGCCGCTAATACAGCTAACAACTGTTAGCATCACAAAACAGTGACCTCCTTTAACTGGATTCTGTACTTTCAACTAGCTGTTATGGAGATTGAACTGCTTCTCTGATTCCATGCGATACATGTGATGCATAAGCTAGCAAGCCTTTTATGAAAGAAGGAAGCCATGTTGGATTTTGGGGTGAAGCCTTGAAGATTTCAAGACGAATTTCAATTAAAGAGGCATTCCTGGGTATTTTTCTGACCTACCCAATAGTATTTCTAACTTCCACAGGCTGTGATAGAGCAAATATGCTAATACTGTATCATTTCTCCACGAGTTAACCAACACTAACTGCAAACCGTTTTGCCGTGTTGCCTTGGTTCGGACTCATCATCATTTGTCCTTCTTCACAACGTTCAGTGGCCAAACATGAACATGAGCTGTGGTGGTACACAACTGGAGTGGCTAGTTTGTAACCAATTCAAACCCTGTCATGTGTGTGTTTGTGCTTGTTTGTTTATCCACTAATTACAGTAGTTATGCTGTTGTACCAGCATAACTAATGTTATACTCTAATGTTATTTTTCAGTATGAGTAATAATGAGGAAGAAGCTTCCTGAGCAACCAAGCAGAGAGACGACAACAGTCCAAAACAGACACACACTCCGTGTGTGTGACTGATCTCAACAAACAGCCATCAAAAATATGCACAATGGCACAATTATATATTCATAATAAGCATCAGGAGATACAATAAATTCTAATTTCATCTAATCTCTCACATTATTATAAGATTCAAAGATGTATTCCTTAGAATTATTCTTCAGTTGTGTAATATTATTACCTCAGCTTTTTTGTCCAAGTCATTCCACAAGAATTATTATTATTGAATTATTGTTTCTGGTGTCTCTAATCTTCCTCTTGATCTGAACGCCACTGATTCTCTATGAGGTTTGAATTTTTCACAATGTCGTAACTTTCTGAGACTCTGAACTTTGGGTTTTCACTATCTAATAATCATCAAAATTACATGAAATAAAGGCTTGAAATATTTGACTTTGTAACAAATCAATATAATACATGAGTTTCACTTTCTGAAATAAGTGACAAAAAACAAATGTACCTGTATTTTCCTTATTGCTCTTTTTGTTGTTGTGCATATATTTTTGGAAGGTACTTTTTCTACTGTTATTGAAGACTCATTTAATATGGCAGCAACAGTGTGCAGTGTTTTACTGCTACAGTTTGTCCATTCTAATGAGTAAATGGACAAAATGGAAAACCAGTAGTTTTCTTTTAAAGACTTTCCATAAAACTAACTGTCATAATAACAGAGCAGAAAGAAACTTTTTTTTCTGAATATAATCTGCACTTCTCATGCAGCCAGACATTAAAAACAGCAGCGGTGGAGGTTGGTGGAGGTAAAACGACGTGAGTGTGGGCTGATGCTTGTCCATCCCTGCACTGTCTCGCTCTCTTCCCACACCGCTGCTGACCTACTTCCCTCACACACAGCTCTCATTTCTAAGCCAAGGTTACACACAGTGTCTAGAACAGAGTGACATAACCAGAGTGCGATGCATGTGTGCATGTGTGTGTGTGGAGGCTTAGAACGGACATGTGATGCTGCTAAAATTGGCCTTTTAAGCTCTCAACATTTTATGGAGGTAGCAACATTTGTTCATTAATGCAGATGACCTACATATTTATTCCATAATTGGAGAGAATGATGTGACTAGAGAAGATTCTCCAGATATTAGTGATGGTGTTTGTCTGTCTGAGCAGACAGAAAATGTCGAGTCTTCAGTCTTGACGTTTTCCCACCTCAAATGATCTGATGGAGCCTGGAAGAGATTTGGAGCAAGATGAGGCTAATAGAAAGAAAACCTGAACTTGACCCAGAGGGAAGTCAGGCCTGATGGGGGCGCTCTAGCTCCCACAGAAAGGCCCCTCCATGAGGGTCCACCAGCTGCCAGTGAGGCTGGGCGCGTTGGTGTGGCAACACACCCCAGCACAACCTGCCAGAGCTGGTGTGTGAGGTTGGTACCAGCTATCAAATAACAGGACTCACCTCCACACACATCTTGGGCTCTGGAACCAACTGTGGGAGAGCTGGACATGCTACTCTGGTGTTGCCATGGGAGACAGGCCTCTGACAGGGAAGAGGGGGCTCACAATCCTCTGGGATGGTGTAATGGCAAGGCTGCCTCTGAGGATTGTATAGTGGGTGGCTGGGTAATGTGGGCGTTACTGGGAATCCACAGCCTCCACAACCTGAAGCTGAGAGGTTTGACGTGTGAGGTGGATCAGCAAAGCTGCTAACTAATGGAGTCATCCAGGACACGTTACCATGGATACTGCACTGTTAGCATGTCTTCATACATCAACAGTCTTCAGTCAGACAGTTCTTTAGATTAGCTGCAAAACTGACTGCTAGTGGAGATCCTTCCAGCCCACAGCAACCCATCCACTCTTTGAAGACACCTGGTTGATAGCAGCTACAGCAAAGAATATCATCTCTGATATTTTCATTTGTTTGGGATGAAAATAAAGTATTTCTGAATTGAACTGAACAAAATCCTGGGCTGACCGTACCTTATCCAGGGCCTCCCGCTCCACCAGGTCCTGAACTGCCACCATCTTGATCCTGCAATGAGAGAAGGAGGAACTTTTACATTCATATAGTGTAATAGTTTAGCATAAATCAAACCTTTTTTCAAAGACATATTTTGTCCTGCAGTCACTGGTTTCTGTAAATTCTAACAAAGCAATGGTGAGATCAGTGGTGTGGTCACTTTACTTCAAGGTGCACACACACACACACACACACCCCCACACCTATGTATACTGTATACATATATCAGTATTTCATATCCCTACCTAAACATCATGAAGCTTTCATAATAAATGAACTGAGACTGAAACTATTTGTTAATTCTTTCTGATAATCTGCTGGTATTCTAACTTGATTATTCTGATCTAAATTACTCAATTTATTAACCATGTCTGGCATTTATTATTAAATATTCAGAGCCAAACCAGGCCTATTGTTGCACAACAGGGGAGAGTCCTAAATTAAAGGTGCAGACGTGTTATTGGACTGCAGGAGAAGGAACTTTACAGCCCAATAAACCTTTATCTGTTTTCATTCCAACTCATTTTCCAAACCAACAGTCAGCACAATAAAAAGCAGTCAATTTCTGAGCGGTCCTGGATCTTTCCCTCTAACTCCATTCGGCCGTGAAGAGAGGAAGTGCTTTGTGAAGCAATTTGTCATGAAGGGAGAAGCATTCCTCTGTGAGTCGTTTGCTCTGACTTTCTCAACAAACTGCATTTAAAGATGAAGAGAAAAATGGGATAAAGTGGGCTTCTAATATTTTTGTTCTTCTACAGTTCTGGAAGCTGTTTACACAGCCCAGCATGCACAGCTCCTGCAGCAGCAGCAGTAAATGTCAGGCGATCTACAGTGTTGCAACACAGTGGAACTGAGTTGGTTGCACAAGGAGATGATGACTGAACTGTGTTCACCTCTCAGCATCTAATCTGAAATCAGAAAATCAGGATACATAAGGGCCTATTCTCTTGGTGAAATGCAGCCCCTAATAACTGGCATAGCTTAGCTTCTGTCACGACTGTACACACATGCAAACACACACATGTAACGGGGCCCAGTGACTCCACTCAGGCTCAAAGACCAAACCTGGCAGAATGAATCAGAATATCATTATGTTTCTCCCGTTGCAGCAGACAGAAGTCCCTGCAGATTGCTTCCTGCTTCAGTTCAGCTGAGGCTAGGTCAGATCCAAACCATAAAACACACATAACTAAACAAGACACTGATCGATTTATCTGTCAGACTCACAGCTTCAGTCAGCTGACCTGCTGTACTCTAGGAACACACTGATGTGAATGAGTCAGCTGTAAATCAGCTGCTGGCATAAACACTGTAACACACACACATCATTTCTCCCCTTCTGTGCTCAAGGCAGAAATGTGATGAACAGACATGGACTAGCTGGCATCCTGGTCGCTCTGACGACATGAGAAAATGAAGAGAAAATGTGAAAAATTATTTTCTTTAGCACAGGCAGGGAGGATGGACAGAGATGATGGGCAGATGGATGGAGCTGAATCCAGGACACGGCTGGAGGGAAACCTGTTAGAGGCTGCAGAAGACCTGAGACTGGGATGGAGCTTCACCTTCATCCAGCCAGAGCTGCAATGGAATGGTTTTCAAAGCATATTTAAGTATTAGAATGGCCTAGTCAAAGTACAGACATAAATCCAATTGACAATCTGTTTTTCTTTTGGGATGGACTGATCCGCTTTTTGCCCTTCCGATACCAATTCCGATATCTGAGGTCTACTATTGATCTGATAACCATACAGAAAAACAGCTGAATTGACTTTAAACGTTTAGTTGTCTAAACAGACATAAATGTACTAAATTACAAATATATCGGATAACTCTACACCAGTACAGAACACGCAATAGCCACCAATAGTTTCACAAGCTTTGTCAAACATGTAAAAGCAACATCTTTAATTTGTTCAGTCAGTGAGTATAACAGGTAATATAAAATAAATAAAAAAACTGAAACTGACAAAATCAACAGGTTGACTACCTTAGTCAAACATGTAAAAATAAACTGTAACAAACCTTCTTTCAAATGGTTCAGAAAGTGCAAATAGAAATTCTAAATATAATGTAAGATAAATAGTAAAGCATGATGTTGCTCAAAGCATAGAGTTAGACTAAATAGATCTGCCCTCTTGGATCAGGCACATTGTCACTTATACCTAGTCTAGGATGTTTTTTCAGCATTGCAACGATACAGATATTAATATGTATCGGAATACCTCTAGTTTGCTTTAATACCTTATATACAACTATTAAAATTGATAATAGTATCATTATTTATCATTATTTTTCAAACAACATATATGAAAATCTTTCGGTCCTACTTTTCAAATTGTCATGGTAGGAAACAGATTGTAACCAAACAAGCAGCCAATAAAAGCAGCAACTCAGAAACCAGTGAAAAGGCATGGAGACAGTCAACATTATTGCAACTAATCTAACCTCTCTGCTGCTCCACATGTAAAAGCTGACTAACATCAACATTAATGCCTCACATAAACATCTTAGTTCAACTAAACACGTACTAGACGGAGCAATGGACCTCAATTCAGACTGCTGAGCAACCTCAGTGTATGAAATATGAGGTTGACAAGGAGACTTTACCACTTCCACTGTTACTGTAGTCAGCAACTTCAAACACTCCTATAAAGAAGCATTACTGTTGGCTGAGGGTCAAAGGCAGCGCAGCAGGAGCTGACCTGACATAGCCGTGCATCAGCACACCTACACCTTGTCCAGAGGTCAACAGAATGAGCAAAAGGGAAAAGATCTGACCCAAGTCATACTCTGACCCAGAGTGTACTCAAAATAAAAAACTCAAAATGAACATGAACATAGTCAAGGGCGAGCAACACACACAAACACACCCCCACACACACCCACGCACACAAATCTTATGATATACCAACAGGAAGTAGATTTATCTTGAGTGTCGCTCTGACAACACAGATTATTTCTGATATCTGTTGGTGCTGCAGAGACATAAACACAGAGCCATAAAGTTAAATCAAATGTCTTCTTCAGTACATGTCAGATTAAAGCAAGCCGGAGGACAAATACAAGGTTGTATAATCAACGAGATGAGCTGCTGGGTTCTGTGCAGGCATCTGCTGGGCCATGCTGGCCCTGACAGCACACCCCAATCTGATGAGAAGTTCACAGGTTTCAGCTTCAGACTCACATGGAGTTGTTCCTCTTTCTTAGATCCTCTTCTGCATCAGAATCACTTAAAGTCCTGACAAAAACTCTCAATTACAGGAAATAACTGCATGGCAGTTAGATGTAATAAAATTATATATGTGTGTGTGTGTGTGTGTGTGTGTGTGTGTGTGTGTGTGTGTGTGTGTGTGTGTGTTTGTCCTTGTATTTGACACATTTTAAGGACAATTTGTGTAGTGTTGTGGGGACCCCCTGCTTCTCGTGGGGCCCACAGTCCAGGACCTATAAGAAGCAGTGCTGCTTTGGGTTGGGAGTTCGGTTTGGGACTAAGCTGCGAATTCAGTTTATGTTAGGTTTAGGCTCAGACATGTACTGGTAATGGGCCCCTTATAGTACAATCAAGTAACTATGTTATCTTCAGTTGTTATAAAAATGCTACAAATATCAATCATGACTTAAAAGAAACCAGACTTTGTAATTTAGTGCCTTAAAATCAGGTATCTGTCTCTTTAAAACTTTTGTTTTAAAGAAACTCCTCCTTCAGGATGTCATCACAGCATGGTTCTATTAACCCTTTAACAATGTTTTTACCAGCGTTGCCCTGTGAAGTAGCTCAGTGCAATACTTGTTGTAACCGCAGATGAGCAGTTCCACCAGGTGTTTGCTAATTGCTGCTGGCTAGTCTGAAGGAGCAGAGTGGAGGAGTCAAGGGGAGAGCTGCTCTCTGAGGCCTGTGGTTCAGTTCCATCTTCAGATTTAATCAGGAACCTCCATCAGACTGCACAGGGACCAACAGGAGAAAATGCTAATGATGTCTGTGTTAACACTTATGTGAATTATCCTGTAAGCCTTTTCATAAAGTGAGATTTGTTGATGTGAACGTCCCCATCATGTACAGCCACTGAAGCCTTTCTGAGCATCGTTCCACAAACAAAGCTCCTGTGGAACTACTTATCAGTGGAATAATCTCTTTATGATAATGACTCCTTTTCATTGCCACTTCACATGTTCTGTCATCTTTCTGTCTTGATGCTAGCTGTACTAATTAGTGTTTGGACCTCACTGTATGCTGATGCGCTGTAGGAAAATAAGCCTGAATTGGTTAATACAAAATAGGACCGGGAGCGTTTTACTGACCAGAGTGCCTCCAGTCTGGCAGGGCCTGCCCAGCAATGCTCCTCACTCAGTGTCCACCCACATTAAAATGCTCTACCAATGGAAATTTCAGAATAAGCACCCAACAGTTCACATCAGCTCAGCAGAGTATCTCTGAATGAGCTCAGCTAGCGAGCAGGAGCTGGAAAAGACGCTATGACATGCTCATCAGGATGCTGGAGAGCTAATGTCCTGCTTGTTTTCCTCTTTCTGCAGCCTGATTAATCTGCTATGTGATTAAAGAAACATGTGTAGCTTCCACCAGCTGTCCTGCCTTCCCTTCCCAACACAAACAACTGGATATTCTACTTCACACTGACTCGTCTGTAGGTTAGCAAACTCTTTTCAAATTATTCAGACATGTCCAGTTGGAACGTCTGGGAGATGCTCCGTCCTTATGAAGAGTTTCCTTCCATTAATTGCAACATATTTTATTATATGAAATCAATACATATTATAACCACAAGCATGCATGTTTTCGTTCTCTCCCTGATGGTAACAACCTTCTTGTTTTCCTAATGAGCCATCATTGAACCAGGGACAGAACTAAAACATGCAGGACGCCGGCCCTCCAGGACCCACTTTGGGCACCACTGGTTTGATGAGTTTACAGTTAAACCGTAAAGTAACCTGCAGGTGGAATAATCAATGCTTCCCTGGTATCTACAGTCCAAAGGGTCAACACATTCAGCTTTGATTGTTCAACATGGAATCAAGGTTCATTTGGAAAGTAGCTGCTTCTGTGTTCAGATCTGCACAGCGCCTGGCTCAAGCACACAGAAGCCAAACCTGGTTGTGGATAAAAACTCAAAGAAAGAACTGAGACAAACAACCCAGGTGGCCCATTCTGGGCGTACGTTTTATTTTTTAACTCTCCCACAATCCTGTAGCTCAGCATTCAGGAAGAACGAAGCAGATGTCACGGTCAGACAGCAGAGAAGAGATGAGTGTGTCCTGTAAGACACATTCATCACTCAGTGTGAACCCGAGGGACCGCGTCCTGGGTAAAAGCTCAACTCCTCTTAGGATTGCGGCTGGTTAATTATTATATTGATTGTTAAACATATACAAATAACTGCTCTGTAAGAAACTGTTTTCCTTACAGAGTAAAAAGCCTTTCTGACAGTTTATCTTCAGATCAGCATAAATTTTGGCAGGTCTGTAATCGGCTGATCTTCTCTACCTCCACAAAGGTCTGAAAATCAGTCACTGCTCTCTTTTGCTCTGCTGTGAGAGAGGACTAACTGACACCAGGTGACGTCTGCACCAGTCAGCCCACTATGGACAGGCTAGTGACTCTGTCACTATGCAGCCACTTTTCAGACAAAAAGAAAATCAGTTTTGGCCAAAATCAGAGTCAGGACTTCAGGCTTTTTAAAGATCAAGATTGGCCAGAAAACTGCTATCAGTGCATCCTGACAGAAACAATAATCTTACACACATACCAGGAGAAGTTTTTATCTCATTAATTATTGGAAGTTCAGCCCAGTTGTTACATTGTAAACCTCTGACAGGAACCTTTATGTCCCTATCAGATTAAACTAATTAGCAGGTAATGCTGTATTTGCCACCAAACAGTAGGACTTCAGAAACACACAGCAGGCTGAGCTCTCTTCCACTTCACTGCCTCTGTGTTCAGTGACACATGTAAGAGCTTTACAGCAGCTCTACAGCAATCATAGATGGGTCAGGCCAGAACTGCAGCCTGAAAATAGAACCTCAAGTCGGACACTTCTCTAAACACTCCCAACTGGCTAACTCCATCTGGAACGGACAAACTGGGATTATTACTTCAGACAAGCTCACAAGGTCTTAAAGCATCTTTGGAAAAACAGAGAGCAAACAAACACAGGACTATTTGGTAGGTCAAAAGTTTGTGATACCCTGTAGGAAATTAGTTATGAAATCATAAATTCATAGGGCAATTTATTAGGTACACGTCTATGTTCTTCAGGATCCAGACATGATTAAAGAACAACGTCCTGCTGAAGGTTAAGCTGAACATCAGAATGGGGAAGAGACACAATGTGAGTATTTCACAAACTGCAGATCTCCTATTCACACACAACCATCTTTCAGGCTCACAGAGAATCGTGGGAAAAAATGAAACAGAGAGCAGAACACCGCGTGGTCAAAAATGTGTGGTGGATTTCTGTGGTCAGAGAAGAATGTTTACGATGACAGAAAGGTGAACTTTACTCCAGTAAACGCTGCTAACTGCTAAGGTACGCAGAACATCATCTCTGAACAGCAAAATTAGAGAAAGTTCAAATTTGCTGTGAACAACATGAAAGCATGGATCAATGGTTCAGGTGCTGCTGTCATGGTTTGGAGGATATTTCAACACTTTGGGCCCCTTGGTCCCGACTCAGCATAATTTCACCCCAACAAGCAACCTGAGTTACTGACATTATGACCCCAGTAGAACCATCTCCTGACGGTTCCTTCCAGGGTTATGCTGCTTTCTTGAACATGATGATGAGTTCAGTGACCTTCAGTGACCTTTGGTGACCTCTACAGTCAGATCCCAGTCCAACAGGGAAGCTCTGGATTCTCTGATGCAGAACATCATGAATGTGAAGCCAACAGATGAGCAGTGATGCTCATCATAATATCCACCTTCATCATTTATGCAACACGAGTCATTTTAAAGGCGATGAGTCCAACACAATCTGATTGGTAAAAAAATTAATGTCCTAATCCCAAACACAAAGGAACTAGAGGAAAAGTCAGGTTTATTATAAGAATGTCTGTCTGTCTGTCTGTGTGTGTGTGTGTGTGTGGGGGGGGGGGGGGGGGGGGGGGGGTGTGTGTGTGTGGGTGGGGGGGGTGTGTGTGTGTCAGAGGGAGCAAACAGAGGACAGCAGGCCTGCCAAAGAATGTGTGGGGT
>CAEGAG010241190.1:0-12566 GCA_903067065.1 Brachyrhaphis terrabensis | reverse complement strand
GCAGCAAACAGTTATTTGAAGCTGCTGGTGCCTCTGGAACCTCAAGGTGGAGGATCCTCCAGAGGCTTGTGGTGCATGAACTTACTATTGGGCCCCTAACCAGAGCTCACAAGCAGAAACAGTCGCAGTGGGCCCAGTCCTACATGAAGATACATTTTCAAACAGACTTGTTCACTGGTGTTCACTGTGCAACCCTGGATGGTTCAGATGGACGCTGTAGTGGACTGGTGGTGAATGGCCACCACATTCCAACATGGCTGTGACGTCAGCAAGGAGGTGGTGGAGTCATGCTTTGGGCTGAAATCATGGGGAGGGAGGGAGAGAGAGAGAGAGAAAGCTGGTCGGTCCCTTCAGAGTCCCTGAAGGTGTGAAAATGACCTCAGCAAAGTATATGGACTTTCTGACTGATCACTTTCTTTCATGGTTCAAAAAGAAGAGCCGTACCTTCAGTAGCAAAATCATCTTCTTGCATGTTTTATGTCTTTTTTGGTGTTTCGACATTTAATTGATTATAAGTTGATGAGTATGAAATGGGCAGGACATTATATTGTATCTTCTACCTGCTCCTTTTTGAACAGATAATATAAAATTGCATGTAACTTGGGCATGATAATTTGTTTTAAATTTAATTTCTTTTTTTGTTGTTGTTGTTGATTTTACTTTTGTCTGTTCAAAATAAATAAATAAACAAAAAGACAAAGCAAAACTATTTTGTGGGAGGTGGTCAGGGGCCCTTGGAATCGTCTTAACATTTTCCCCCACTGGCCCCATGATGGGGATTCCATACAAATCCCCATAAAAAGTAGTTAATAATTTGATTATTTTATTACCATTACAAATTTACTTTTTTCCCCCCTTTTTTAATCAATGAAGCCTAAAAGGAATGCAGTGTGTATATGCTGTCCCTTTGACTCACACAGCTTTACTATAAATGTCAGTGCAGCTTTTTAAACTCAAAGGTGGTCAATCTTAAGCTAAGTTGACCATAGTGTAACATAGCAAAGCATAATGTAACATAGTGTACCATAATGTAACATAGCATAGCTTAATGTGGTGTAGCTGTTAACCTAAACTGACATATATGCAAGGAGCAATATTAATCTGAGTAATAACCATGAGAGCCTCCTGAGGAGGAGCTGCAGACCTCTTCAGCTCTTGTGGCAGATTCTATCCAAAAGGCAAATTATAATCATATTTTTGGCTGTGCTATTTATGGCAGAAAACTGACAGGCTGACAGGTGTTTCTTTTTCCCTCTTTTTGTGCAGATTACTGTGAAGATGACAGTCAGCCAAATGACGAGCTGTAGTGATTTCAATCACTTCTGCCTTGGTCTTGGAGTGAACAACTTTTTCAAAGATAATTTTGAAACTCAAAATTATTGTAACAATTAACTTTTGTAAACAAATAAAATATAAAGAGAGAACACACTATTTGTTTCCATTTTGTCTCTCCTTGTGCACATAGTTCTGTATATTTTAAGCTGTTTCCACTGTGGGAACCTTTTCAGGAACACAAGTAAACCTCTAGATTTTTCTTGTTTCTGCAAAGTAGTTGGAGATCTACAACATAAATTGTCAAGTTACAGGGAGGGAGGATTTTTGGATGGATAAGAATTTCTCTAAATATCCCCACCATTAGACTGACTTAATTGTTTTTTCATCTCATTCTGGACTCTCTGTTGCTGTGGGTGGAGATCGGTTTCCCCAGACAAAAGTGGCGCAGCGCAGTGGAGAACAACACACTTTGATTCAGGGACTGAACTCTACACACTTGGCTCATCTTTCAGATCCCACTTTGGAAAAAACAGTCAGACTGGATGAAATGTTCTGGAACAAAAGTGGAAACGAACCTTTCAAGACATTTTAAAATTGGTCCATTAAAATAATCTGCCATGTGAGGAGAATGCTTCTCATTACTGCTCCCTTTTCACTGTATATTTGTATTATGTTTTTTATTGAGGTGATGGAGGAGCAGATTAGAATTTTTTATTTCAAAATTAGACATTTATTTTACCTTTTGAGTGTTTAGAAAAGCTCATTGTGTTTCAAAGTTGGGTCATGTTATTAGTTAGACAATCTTGTGGAAGTAAAACCTGAGCAGCATACGGGTCACTGGTGAGTTGCTCCATTCATATGCTAAAGAAGTTGTGAACTGAGGACTAGTTCTTTCTAGAGCAAACAATTATTTTAGTTATTGATTGTTCTATCAATTATTCTGACAATTTATCAATTAATCAGAAATAAAAAAAAATTGACACCTTCCACAGATTTTTCATTAAACCACTTAACCTTCTTTTTACAATATTAGAAATACATTAATAAATAAAAAAAAATTCAATTAATTTTTTACATAAGGAAATAAATATTTTCTTTCCTAAAGTGCAGTAAACAACATTCTTTTAGTGAATGTTTGATCATTGGTAGTAAAAGATGGATCTGCAGCTAAAAAATCCTAACATGAAAATCTGAGGTCGACTGAACAGAGCAGGGCTGATCTGCTGACCTTTTCTTCAAAGGTGCTTAATAGTAGATGTTTTTATAATTTACAGAATGTGAACCAGGTGAAGCTAAAACTACTACTTCAGGAGTTTTATTTAATAGAGCAGATTGAAAAACAGCTTTTTTATTTTAAATACAAAACATGAACAGTTTTTGTGCAGTTTTGGATTAATTACTGAGTATGTTCTTTCAGCAAATGGTCTTTATTGAGTCCTACAGTTAACAATTAATTAGTAAATTAACTAGTTATTTCAATAATCGATTCATCATGACTAATCATTTCAGACCTAGATGTATCTCTTTGAAAACCAAATATTTTAAAGCAGGCCTAAGGATGTGATACCCTTAGAACTGTTTTATTTGGACTTTCACCTAAGTTTACCAACGTTATTACACAACTAAGAGATTCATTGAGGGTGAGCAAAGTTCAATGTTCCTTTCTTCACATTAACAATAGATAGAGGTTCTAGTTGTTGTACTTCCAGTTACAGTGTCCCTGAAACGTGCCTTCAAGTACATTTTTGTTAACTAGACTGAAACAATGGCTTTGTCCTCTGTCTAATTAATGTAACATTGTGGATGAAAAGTGAAAGGAAAGGTGAAACATCATCCATAGAGATGTCTAAATGTGGTTTAAAGGTGCTTGGAGTTGGTTAAATAAGATAACAAAGCTGATATGCCAATATTTTTGTAAACATGCCACCATGTTCAGAAACCTTTCTGTTCCCTCCCACTGCTCTGGGTTAAAAACTGCATGATGTCACATCTCAGATGCACCAGGCTTCTGATAGAGCACCGTTATGTTGTTATTGCAGAAAGATAATTAGATTCTGACACTGAACATCAGCTTTGAAACAAAGTATTAAAGCAAAAATAGTCATGCATTGTTGAATCGCCACTGTTTTCTCATAAAGTTTAGTCATTGAACTTTAGTATTAAATTGTTTTCTAACAAGATTAAAAATATATTTGTCCTGGAGATTAGCATATATAAGTCTCCTCTTTTGGTGGTGGTAGGCGGGGGGCGGGGGGATGGGGGGGTGCAGGCCAGCTGCAGCAGGCTTTGATCAGTGTATTGCAGCAACATCCAGGCTTGGCCTGGCCATCGAAGACCTGGGTGTGAAATTGCCCTGATGTCATCTCCCTTTCTTCACCGTCACCAGCTTTTAGTGGCTGTAATTATATTTCCGCCACAAAGCCCCTGTCCTCTTCATTCCATATTCCAAGTTTGACTAGGAAGCGTTTAGAGAACTATGGGCAAATCTCTCAGTGGGGGAGGGGGACTGGATGAGCAATCTTTTGTTTGACTGAGACACAGGAGACATCGGTACTTTGTGATATGTACTTTTCTTTTCTCTACTCATCTGCCCTTTTCCTCTGCCTGTTGGAGAGGTGAAGTTTATGACAAGAGGATGTCTGAACTTTAGATAAATCAGTGTTATGTTTTTTAACTTAACCAGGGATGAGAGAAATGTGACTGAAATGTTCCCATACTCAGGAAATAAGACAAGTGTTCTTGGTTTAAGTATTACTACATGAAACCTTGGATACATGTCAGCAGACACAGCGTCATGAATAAGCAGTGATTAACAAACCTCATTTCCATCTTTTCATTATTTTATAATGACCGCCACAAAGGGTGGTTAAATGCTTTGGTAGTGAGAATGTTGGGTGTTTTTTACCTTTTCATTCCATTTTTCAATTTTTTATGATAAAATGTTAAGTTATTCTACATATTAAATGTTTTATAGTTCTTTGAAATTAGGGTTTCTGTGAATTTAATGCAATTAAAGGCAACAAAAATTCAAATAAGAGACATTTAGTGTAACAACCACTGAATCTGGCAACAACTTTGTAACTTAGGATGTTAAAGGACATCAGTGTTGCTTACAGACAAATATGTAAAAAATAAAATCAATCATTCAGTATAAAACACGTCTTGTTTCATTGCTTAAACCTACCTATGCAAAATATATTATTTTATATTTCACTAAGCGATATTAATTCCACACAGATGGATGTTTATGTGCCTTTATTTCTATAATTTATGATGTTATTATGCTTACAGCTAATGAAAACACTAGACATATATTATATTAGACCAAGAAAAAAAACTTAATATATAAATGTGAGCTTAATGAAAACTATGTTGAAATATATTTTCATCATATCCATTTAAGTACCTTAAAAGTATGCTAGCTCACCATGTGCTGCTTCCAGGCTTTGCAGGAGTTTTAGTACTTTGTAAACACATTTTGGGTGAGATTTTACTTGATAAATTAAGGTTACTTAAAATGGAAAATATTACATACTGTACAGAATTTTTTTTAAAATAATTTACTTTGATTCTCCAAAAATCCAGCAGCTTTAGGGTGCTGTGGTGGCACAAGCCATGAATGGAGGCCTTAGTCCTTGACATGGATGTTACGGGTTCGATTCCCAGCCTGATGACCTTTGCTGCATGTCTTCCCCGTCTCTCATTACCTACTTTCTTGTACAACTACTCTCAATTAAAAGCCAAACAAACAAACAAAAAAAAGACTTAAAAAGAAATCCACTAGTTTTTCACTCAAATGCTTAAATCACTTCTAGGCTAAGAACATAGAGAGCAATCGATCCACACTCATCTATAAATAACATTAATCTCTGTGTTTTTATGTTTTCTACAAAAATAAGATAACTTTAATTTTCAATAAAATACTAAATATTTAGTTTATGCTGAGAAGGTAAAAATAGAGACATAATCAAAATAAAAAAATGTTTTTGCTTTTTTTTAAATTATGATTTTGTTAGGTCTGAAATCACTTTTAACTTGATGAATTTGGGCCACAAGGCAAAAAGTTTGGACTCCACTGCAGGAAGTCCTTTTTTTGGGCTGGCATTCACTAAAGAACAACTGAGTTGAATAAATGCAACACGGAGTGGCACTGAAAGTTTTTTTTTTTCTTTTTTAACATATCAAGGCTCTTATGTTCAGACCCTGCAATTTACCTCATATTAATTCTGTTTATTTTTTTTTGCCAACAATTTAAATAATCTTAGAAAGAAACACGGACATAACCTGCAAGTGTTCACACATTAGCATATAGTTAGATTCCTGCTAGCTTATACCAGGCCCTTGTTTTGTTAATGCAGACCAACACACGAGTCTGTACTGTCCTCTCCAGGTTTATTATCATTAGACTCTAATTCTTCCCATCTATTTGCTGAAGAAATTCTAAAAACTGATGCTGAAACAAAGCAAAAAAAAAAAAAAAGTCCTCTTTTCTCCTCAAGAAATATGCTGTAGCTTACCTTAGAAAGTGGTTGGACATTAAAAAACTGCAAGCAGGAAACAATTGCTTCCAAATTATTTTAAAACTTAAATAAAAGCAGCAAAGTCCTCCAGTTTGCTTCTAGAACAGAGGCGTGAAGGAACAGAAAACAATAAACTCCTGCAAGAGCAAGACTGACATGTTAAACATTGGAATGCTTTCTGACTTCATTTTAAAAGCATGCTTCAAATGTAAACACCAGCCTAGGCTTCATGTTTTTGCTGTATTATTCCTCCTGATTTATTAAAATTCCCAGTTGGAGCAGGATACAGTAAAGATGTCAGATTTTGGCCTGAGTGTCATCATTTCCTGCTTTGTGTAGAAATATTTGGACCATCATCCAGGTTCTGAGCCCCCATACCCCAGTATACCCCAGTATACCCCAACATACCCAGCACCACCAACCCTTCGGCTGTCAGCCCCTGACAGTGCGTAGAAACTCGGCTCCCAGCCTTTTCTCCCAAGTCAAGAGCAGCTGAGTTCTTCAGTCAGCGACCGTTGGGCATTACTTCCACATACAAGCCAGCTAAGAAAGGAAATGCAGATGAGGGCCTCAGCAGCCTTTCAGCGCTCTGGCCGCTGCTGCTACCATTGCCAATAGAAAACACAGTGGATCTTCCTCTGGCCTTCATATTTCTGTCGGTGTCTCTTGTTTCCACTGCTCCCCTCCTCTGGCAGGTAGATGTCACCCAGAAGTGAAGACATGAGTAAAGTTAGGCATTTTCAGTGACTCTTTAGGAATAATTTGGCTGGTGGATCTGGCTTAGTAAGGAGGGCATGTTGTTTTTGTTTAACTTCAACCAAACATGTCATCTGATTCATCTTCAGGGTTGTTTTAGTTTGCAAATATTTTTCTAATTCAACCAAGCAGAGATGACTGCCTCAAAAAACTGAAAAAAAATCTGATATACCCAAGAATTGTTGTTAATATACATTTTTTGTGTTATTTTCTATAGTAGAAGTTAGATATGTCAGGTAAATGGATAATTTGAACCAGCAATTGATATGGGCCCTCATGACCTGTATGGATGCACACTTATTTGAAGAAAATCTGCTGTTATTTACATGATTGTTTGGGATCCAATACACATTTGGATTATTTACTGAAGAATATTTGTCAGCTGAATTTGACCATTGTGAAGCTCCAGGATGTCTTGTGGGCCAGATTTAAGGAAGGACTCATAGGGGCAGTAGCACAGGGCTGCAAAGTTGGGGGCCCCCAAAAATTATTAGTTTTTGTGTACTGTGAATGTTTTACAAAAATTTCACCTCATATGAGTTTATAATGAGTTTATACTCATTATAAACTCATGGTCTCATTTTGCATGAGGTGTTTTTTAATGTTCTTGGATTTTTATTAATTCAAACACTCGAATATTCAAAAATCATGCAGTTATAGCACATGGAGCAATCTGCCAGATGGTTTTGATCAATTCTGCTGACCTGCTTATCAGAGTAATTTGCACAAGTAAAATATTTCCTGTCTTTTTTTTTCTTTGGATAGAGCATCAAAACTGACTCCAGTCCAGGAACATTATTCTTCTGAATTAGTTCCTGCTCCTACATTCTACTTACATGTCTTTGTTTCTATGATGCTTATTTAATTGCTAATGTCTGCAAATTTTATAGGATTGTTTTTATTCTCTGATCTTCATTTTTGAAACAGCAGCAAGGATATGGTTCATTTGACCTGTGAAGACTTTTAAGCTTGGAGCTTTTTACTCAATATTTTACCACTTCTTGTAAATATTTATGTTCAGAGTAAAACATCAATTTAAGCTTTTATTCTACTTGCAAGAAATTGTATGAACTCAATGCGTATACATGTTGAATAAGTGAATCATTCAATCACTGGATTTTAAATTAGCACCTTAAACAAAAGAAATGCAAATGTACATATAGATTGAGTTATTTCCATCTGAGGCAAAATTTCTGTGCATTTATAATTAAAGCTAAAACTGTTTGCAAAGTCAGGTCTGATGGACAGTTGCTTATTTTCATAAAATGTGTTCTGTATCTGGGCATAAAATAAAATATCTAAAAAGCCAGATCTGCATTGTTTATTTACACATCATCATGACATAAATTATTTACATGTCTAAAAAGAAGAATTTTATCAGAAATGGACAAAAACATCTGAAAACATAAAATCTTCATTAGGAAAAAGAAGCAATTTAAGGAAATAAAAAAGTTGACTGCATTGTAAGGCTTACATTTGGTTTGGATTCATATTCATTGATCCGCCAAACGTTGCATTCAAAGACAGGTTTGTGTAGAAAAATAAATTATGTAAACATGTCAGAGCGTCTTTGCTCTGGATTCTGGCTGTGTTGGATATAAATAAGAGCACAAGATCCCACTTATTGACACCCATAGTTTGCTGGGAAATTGGGGGAACCACGATAAGGCAGCACTGGAACCACAGATCCAAAGGCATTTCCGGTCAGGTCCATAAATGATTGAAATCCTAGAAAACTAGCAGCTGTGCAGGCGCCTGCTGCCCGATCAGTTCTAAAATGAAACATAGCAGAGCTTTGACTCACAAAGGAAAATGTAGCAATAGAACAGCTGGACAAACAGAAGGCCTACCATGAAGGAGCTGAGCTGTCTTTGGGTTCCAGCAGCCATTCTGTCAGCCGGTGGTTCTGACCGGCCTGGAGCGCTCCGGGCCGGCCTTCTGCCTCAGCTGAGCCTTCAAGATGAAAGAACTCTACATCTAAAACATTTCAAAAGATTTGTCTGTGAGGCTGCAGCTCTGTCAGCTGGTGTTGTGATGCTTCAGTCGCTGTCGGAGCGGGCCTCGGCCTCCCGGCCGGCCGAGTGGTTGTACAGCCCCTGAGCCATCAGGTGCTCCGCCAGAGAGTTCTTCTTCCCGGAGGCCTTTTTAATCTTGGCCCGCTTGTTCTGGAACCAGATTTTGATCTGAGACTCGTTGAGGCTGAGCTCCAGGGCCAGGTTCTGCCTCCGCTGCTCGGTCAGGTACCGGTTCTTCTGGAACTCCGCTTTCAGCCGCTGCAGCTGCTCGGCACTGAAGGCCGTCCGGGGCCGCTTGTCCTCCTTGGTCGGGGTCGGGGCTTTCTTTGGTTTGCGGGATCTGGGCCCTTGTGTGGAAACGAGAGAACAAAACATCCAGTTAGCTCGTTTTCAAGCTTTGTTGAAAGTTTTTGTGATTTAAACGGACTGAGAAAGCCGCTGAACTTCTTTCTTGTTCATCGGTTCATTATCTCAGGGACCAAACTTCAGAATGGAGGACGAGATTTATTCTGAGACAATACCTCTGACGTCCTGACTGCATCTTTAATAGGAAACTTTTAATATTTCCTTAAATCAGGTTTGGATCACACGTTTTCTGTTTCCCCAAAATTGCGCAATGTTTTGGTTTATGATGAGGATTATTTGTTATTTCTGTCTGGAGCAGCAGACGGTTCGTGGGCTGGAGGTCAAATGCTTGTCTGTTTTTATTATTCAGTATGACGTTAAAGTTTAAAACTGGTTTTAAGAAAAAGAAAAAATCAACTGGATCAGACTGAATAGAAACAGAATGAAAACCACCGTCAGACATTTGATCAGACGGAGCATCAATAGATGAACTGATAGATTTTGTTTCAGGATCTTTGAGGCTCGAACGTTAAAACATTATTTTCCGTATTTTCGTGAACAAAATCAAACTAGTTTTGCTTGTAGTTGTAGTTCTCCTGATGCTCAATGCATTTGTTTTTTATTGTTATTCCTCCGTTGTTTTTTTTAAATGTTTGTTCTTTGAATGCTGATAAAGAACATGAACCAACTTTTCACTCAGATGAATTAAATGTAGCCTCAGCGCTCACTTTTTCTAAAGAGAAGTTTAAAATGTTTCAGGATTTTTGGTTTTCACCCCCCCCCCCACTTCTCCCTCCACCCCCAACTCTTTTGTTAGAAAAAAAAATGCAAATGGTAAAATAACAAAGAAGCGGGTGAACAATGATGTTAAACTTGGTTTTACTTCGGTATTTTATGTTTGTGACTGTAAAACATTTTTTCCCATTTACTTTTATTTTAATAAAACACTTTGTGTCCACTTTGGCAAATTATTATGGTCAGAAAATTCAAAAGTCAAAACCCCAAGACCTGCAGAAAGCATTCGTTTCATGATGAATATGCTGCATGAATCATAAATGATCTTCTTTCTATAAATGCTTCATGTTGTATTTTGATCATGGCTAAATAATTCTAATAATGTAATATTTATTTGTTGGTGCAATAACGGCCAAGTCTTTGCTAAAAGTGTTTCGTTTTTTTCCCTTAAACTATTGTTTCTACTGTTCAGCTAGTTTTTAAATGCTCTCGATCATATTTCAAAGTTTAAATAAAATGTATTTTTTCCATAGCTTTTCCCACAATTTCATCTGTTTCATTTATTTATTTTTAACGCAGAGATAATATTTAATTTTACCACTAAAATTAGCATTTTACTAAATGTATCTAAAATGATGTGATTGAGGGAACATTTTGCACCAACCTGATGAAGGCCGATCGGAGTACCTAGTACAATAAACCCAGGCCGGCCACAGCATCGGCTTGGCCGCCGGGGCCGCCGGAGCCGCCGGGGCCTCGCTGCTCTTGGGGCTGCGGCAGGAGATCCCTCGGCCTGAGTCGCAGGCTGTCAGCCCGGGGCCGCTCGCCTCAGTCTCCGCATGCTGGTGGTCGGACTTCCCCAAGCTGTCCTCCCTGCCTCCGGTCCTGCCGCGCTTTGAGTCCGTTTTGGAAGTTTTTCTCCCTGACACCTCGCTCCTCTCCTCCGGCCCGTTTCCTCCCCGAACACATAATGTGTCTTTCTTTCTCTTTCGGCCAAAGTCCGGCCTTAAGATGTTGTCTATGTAGAAGTTGGTGACCCGGTTGGACTGCTGAATCCCGGGCTGCTGCAGCAGAGGCAGGATGACCCGGTTGGACTCTCCAGAGCTCTTTGGACGCTGAGGTTCTGCTTGAACATTTTCCTCCATAATGATGATGAGCTTAAGCTCCAAAGAAAGATCCAAGTTTCTGATCAGTCTCTGTCTTCCTTCTAGCAATTAGCTGATGCCGTTGGAAAGAATGAAAGATAAAAATTCGACAATAAAAGCAGGCAGTGTGTTTGCATCTGAGGTAAAAGTCTTCAGTTCTGAAAACGCGCCTGTGAATTTCGGCCCTGAACAATCATGCTTTCTTTGTGATGAGAGCATCACCTCTCCTCTGCTCTCACTGCTTCACCCTCTGCAGCACAAACTGTCTGCTACATTCAAATAAACCAACCAAAATGTGAAAGCTGCAGAATATTCCAGCTCAGTTAGAGAAGCTTCCTGCTGCACTAAATCCTCTTGATGAAAATGCCGCTCAAATACTCCACTAAACATTTTTGGGTCTGATTTCTGATTGGCTGCAGGACTCTGCGCTGACGTCGTATTACGGGCCTCACGAACACGTGTTTTTGACCAATAGATTCACAGAAGATATATCATGTGGAATTTCCGGAATTCCCTTATCTAATCAGTAGATTATGACTGTGTTACATATACAGTCATATTCACTAAATATCGTTCGGATGAGGCCAGATTACAGTGTTTCTCAGTTGCTTTGGTGGATTTCTCCAATCATTTCCTACATTTACAAAACATTAAATGCATTTCTCAAAGCAATTCGTATGAATCAAAACACCATAGATTATGAATCCAGCTTATTTCTCAAAATTCTTAGTGTATGTCTCAAAATGAAATATCTGTGTCAATGAACATGTCAGAGATTCAGAATATTAAGTCCTTGTTTCATTGTGTTTGGACAAGACAGTCATGTTGTTAGTGTCCTGCAGGCAGGTCAGAGACTGGACAAGATTCACAAGTCAAATCTAATAGACATGTTACAAAGAAAGAGAGAAAGGAAATAAATGAAAGACATAAGGGTGGAGGAAGAAAAGAAAGGGAGAATACTGCAGAAAGAGAGAAAAAACATTAATACACTGATCAATATCACAGAATTTTTATGAATGTATGAATGGTAGCAACATTTTTTTAAATATGTATTAAAGGTTGCAGGTGTTATTCACAATAGACAGATAGTTTTAATAAACCTCATGCATAAAACTGACTGATTTAGATCCTCATCACACAACATGTTTTATAAATCTATAAACCACTGAGTCCAGCAGGAGGAGATATTGTTAATGTCCTAGTTTATTATCTGCAGAGTTGCGTAGTAACTAGTTACTCGAGTGACTTTTTGAAAAAAAATATTTTTAGGAATATATTCACAATGCTGTATTTTTTTGTGGAGTAATTTTATTATGAAGTATCTCTACTATTATTTGAGTAACATTTCTAGATTCTCTGCCCACTGGAGGAATAAAGAACCAACATGTTCACCAAACATTCACCAGACACAGACACACCTGCAGTTTTTATTAAAGTTTCAGAGGTTTTTTTTATTGAAAGAAACTAGTCTGGGAAAAATAATTATTTTACCTAAATTTATTATTTTTTGTTACTTATATGAATTATTTTAATTTTCATCATAAAAATAGCAACATTTCCACTGAACTTTTATAGTTTGGTTCATCTGATTATGTAATTTTTAAATATTAAATGATCGATAATTTAATCAGTTTCTCAGTGCTTGAGTAGATTTTTTTTACCAAATATTTTATGGTAAAAAAGCAAGATGCTGCAGATCTTCATATCAGTCTGTTGTTGAGAGCGTCGTCTCTTCAGCCATCATCTGTTGGGCAGCAGCATCAGAACCAGGAACT